>CM070876.1:21415405-21617905 GCA_036365515.1 Torymus aiolomorphi
TGCGAGGTGAAAGTGCCGGTGCGTATACATATATTGTATAATTGAAAATACCTTGGCTGTGCTGTCAGCAGTAGAGTGACGAGGTGTCGTGTTATTATAAGGGAAAGAAAATTTTTCGGGCCCCTGGTAGTGTATGAGTTTGGGTTGTTATCATCGGAAATATTAATATGCAGAAGCCGGTGTTATTGTGCTTTTGATTGTTCGTGATTTAGCTCTCAAAATCTGCGTATATACATTAATAATATAATTGTAGGGACTTTCATTGCTGTATTATTACCGTAGTAAAATCGTTAATTTATTATTCATCACTTTCATGCTGATGTATTATGTGGCCGAATCCATCTCAAATCAGACAGCCCGCGTATGCCTATTTCACCTATCATGTTGAAATAAAAATATTTATGTTCTACTCGAAAAAATATTTTACACGTGTTTTTTTATTTTTTTGTTTCATCAAAATTTCATGCGTTCAGCGATACTGAAAAATTCCGAGAAAATTCTTTCATTGAGAAAAAAAATTTTCAATGTGATTTTCAGACTGCTATTGTTTCAGCAGTTTTTCAAGCTTTTAAACGTGTAACACATAATTTCACTCAGTTTTGAGCCCTCTTTAACGGCCTTAATGTCATTTTCAAAAAAAATAAAAAATCCACGAGCTATGCACTTTTTACTGAAAAATTCATTTTTTAGAGAAGTGCCTTTTTCTCGAAAACCCCATGTTTTTTTTTGCACAATTTTTGTTGTCGTGATAGAGGACGGTAATGCCTAGCTAGACGTATTTGTGAGATTCGGTACTTTTTCCCTGGGATAGCGATCACTAATGAGATAACACACAAACAAATTTTTCACGCTTAACGCTTATATATAGTCAATGATATTAGAGTCAATGTAAAGGTATTTATCTTTGTGCGTATGTAATATACATGTACGTGCGCCTACTTATAGGAGTATATGTACTAGTACATTTGTCCGCTAGATGGATATGGTTTGACTTAACATTTACAAAGAAAAGTTCGGTTTCTGCTATATATCACACATCTCGTCTTATTTAAAACCATCATCTTTTGGAAAATTATTACATATTTACACCTTATCAACTCAACTACGATGTCTCAATATTACTCAACAGAGAGAATCAAATGTGCAGACTTTTTAGACAAACACAAACAAATTATTTACAAATCTAGTTCCGTACGTTTAAAACAACTTGAGAATCTTGCTCATCCATTGAAGCACCTCTATCCTCATTTACCTTTGACACCTTCTACATATCTGTGTCAACATTGTTACAATCGTGCTTTAGAATTGGTGAGTAGTACTGACAATGAATTTATAACGGATAATGAAGTTACCGATAACGTAGTTGATAGAGATGAAGATTTTTTACCAAGTACTCCAGAACGCATTGAAGAATTTAATAATGAAATAAGTACATCTTTCTTAGGTTCTGTATCGCCTCTTAAAAGAAAAAATCTTATACATGAAAAATCAATTGAAAATTACGTAACAAAGAAGAAAAAAAAAATACTTTCAACATTGTCTAATACCCTTGATGTGAAGTTGAACAATGTTTATGACGTTTCTATAACAGCAAATGAATCAACTGTATGCCATTGTACAGAATGGATACAAAATCTTGGTCTAGCCTTGCAAAAGTGTTCTACGGTATCAGAAAAAATAAAAATTCTGACTTTGCTACCTTCATCCTTTACAAAACATGAAATTTTATCTTTATTTCCAGAAATAACAATGTATATGATCAACAAATCGAGAAATCTTGTTAAAGAAAAAGGAATTTATTCAGAACCAGATGCATATTCAGGCCATCCGATTGATGAAAACATGGAAAAAATTGTTATGGAATATTATTTAAATGATGATTTTAATTGTTCAAGACAAAGTCCTAATAAATGTGACGTTGTTACAATTAAAGTTAACAATAAAAAAGAGAAAAAAGTTAAGCGTTTTCTTACTCGAAGTTTAAAAGAGACGTATAAAGTATTTAAAAATGATTATCCAGAATTGAGAATTGGAAAATCGAAATTTTATAGTTTGCGACCAAAGTATGTCTTACTTAGCCCCATCAAAGAAGTTTGTCTCTGTATCTATTGCGCAAATTATGATTTATTTCTTACGAGCTTAATTAATTTTAGAGGGAGTAACGTCATAGAGTTGGATGAAAGTCGGTCACAAATAATAAATGCAACAATGTGTTCTGAGCCATCTGATTTATGTTATTTACAAGAATGTAAACTATGTCCAGGGATTAAGGGAATTACGTTTCATGTTTTAAAACTGCAAGATGTAGAAGGCACAGAAGAAATTACATATGCTTTGTGGGATAATGGAAACCTGATTAAAAAGACACTATCAATTTCTGCTTTTAAAGATGAACTTTCGGTTTGGACCATGAGGGTTAGTACTCACATGTATGTAAAAAATATACAACGTAAAGCTATAAAAACAGAAAGAGAAAGTGCTAAAAAAGACTCACATCATTTAGTTCTTCAAATAGACTTCGCTGAAAACTGGGCTGTGATTCATAATAAAGCTGTTCAAGGAAATCATTGGGTTAATGATCAAATTTCTATTTTCACAGCAGTCTCTTATCAAGGGGATTCGACACAAAGTTTCGCAGTTATAAGTGATGACCGAAAACATGATTCAGCGTATGCTTTGCTAGCAGTACAAAAAATTATAAAATTCTTGAAAGAAAATTGTTGTGATTCAATTAAAAAAATTACCATCGTATCAGACGGCGCTGCGAGTCACTTTAAAAATCGCTTTCAATTAGATGAACTAAAACGAGCACCGTGTGATATAAAATGGTTGTTCTCTGCTACTGGGCACGGCAAAGGAGCTGTAGATGGTGTGGGTGGACTTATAAAGCATTATGCTACTTCGCATAATCTTCGAGAGTCCCTTGAAGAAGCTATTCAAAACGCAAATGATTTTGCAATACATGTTCAAAAATATACTGATGCTATTAAAATAATACATTTACAAGATGCTGAAATAGAACAATTCAGAAAAGAAAAAAATATTGATTGGCTTACAACTCCAAAGTATCCTGGAATTCAAAAAACTCATATATGGGTTAAAAAACATGTGACGATAAAATACATTGTTTGACAGCAAAGACCGCTGATCGTCCGCTTACTGAATTAAGAACAATGAAGCAGAAAAACAAAGGTAGTAAAATAGGTATACAAATGAAAAAAAGGTATAAAAATAAAAAATCAAAAAGACGCAAATAACAAATAAATACATAGTTATGTGTACCTGTATATTACATACACACAAAGACAAATACCTTTACATTGACTCTAATATCATTGACTATATATAAGCATTAGGCGTGAAAAATTTGTTTGTGTGTTATCTCATTAGTGATCGCTATCCCAGGGAAAAAGTACCGAATCTCACAAATACGTCTAGCTAGGCATTACCGTCCTCTATCACGACAACAAAAATTGTGCAAAAAAAAACATGGGGTTTTCGAGAAAAAGGCACTTCCCTAAAAAATGAATTTTTCAGTAAAAAGTGCATAGCTCGTGGATTTTTTATTTTTTTGAAAATGACATTAAGGCCGTTAAAGAGGGCTCAAAACTGAGTGAAATTGTGTGTTACACGTTTAAAAGCTCGAAAAACTGCTGAAACAATAGCAGTCTGAAAATCACATTGAAAATTTTTTTTCTCAATGAAAGAATTTTCTCGGAATTTTTCGGCATCGCTGAACGCATGAAATTTTGATGAAACAAAAAAATAAAGAAACACGTGTAAAATATTTTTTCGAGTAGAACATAAATATTTTTATTTCAACATGATAGGTGAAATAGGCATATGCGGGCTGTCTGATTTGAGATGGATTCGGCCATGTATAAAATTAGAAACACTGAGAGACTACTCGACATTTTCAACGTAAATCAATTAATCGAAAATCAAATTTGAATAGTATGTAAAATCACGCAGAAATATCTGAAATTAAATTCCACTTGAAAATATCTTTTTGCATTACACCGTATAATTGATTATTATATAAGATATTTCGGACATAAATCTACCACCAATTACTAATTTACCCTCCAAACGAAATCCTTGATTTGCGTCCAATTGCCAAAAACACACATGCCAGGCCAACCTTCTCTGTTATACCACGACACCATCATCGAACTATACTCCTCTCCACACTTCCTCCCTCCTGTCCCTTAAATTCGATTTGCTTTCCGATTAGGCCGCTGATGAACTGCGTCGAGCGAGTCGGTCGCGAGGACCTGGACGTATGACGAATCGCGTCATCGGCTCGTCTCTGCCTCGCGATACGGAAATCGATGCTTCAGCTCGGAAAGAGCGAAGGAGATAGAGACAGAGTCGCTTTAAAGCGGAAATTGAACGGTCCGCTGGGTATAGGATTTCGAGGTCGAGCAGCAGCAGCAGTGGCACACGCGCGTCTTTCCTTAAATAGGAAAAATTTCTATTAACCGACGCCCGTCCGAGTATATAACTTTTTCAATCGCGGGGTATATCGATTTGGTCCTGAGAGTGAGCGAGAGCGATGCTGTGAATTTTTAATAGTCCCCGGTGAAGTTTCGGCGGCTGGAGATCGAAAGAGTAAGAGAGAAAGACGAGCAGAGCGATGAATATCGAAAATAATTTGGAAAGTTTTGGTATAAACCGAACCGGCTGGTGCAGTTGCGGAATTTTAATTTCGCAAGATATCGCGGCTTTGTTTTCCAAGTGAATTCTTACGCGCGCGCTCGTCAAAGACGTGATGAGGAATTCCGCGCGGATATTGAACACGCTAATGAGGCACGCGCTTGCGCGCGTCTGTTAACCACTCGACAATTTCATTGGATGAGCCTGGCGCCCCCGAGTGCACTTGTTACTAAATACTTACTCTCCTCTGGCGTATGTATAGTGTGGCGCAAATTCCACTCCACTCTCTTTCTCTCTCCCTCACTCTCGAATATCAAGTGAAAATTTCATAAGCGGACAATAAAAACGCATACACGTATTCCTTTGAAATCCTACAGACTCATTCCCACGATCGTAAAAAGCCTTAAACCATCACACTCGACACTCCCGTGACAAAAGCCCTCGCTCTCTCTCTCTCTCTCTCTCTCTCTCTCTCTCTCTCTCTCTCTCTCTCTCTCTCTCTCTCTCTCTCTCTCTCTTCTGTAATTTCATCACGCTCCGAAATCTCCAAAGGCAACCTTAATCTCTTCGCGTCTTTCGAAAAAAGTCTCGTACAACCACCTCGCGCGACGTCTATACATATGACGGCGAAAACAACAAATTGCCGGGTCGAGTGTAATCGCTTTTCACCCGTCCTGTCGTCGTCTTCGCTGCACTTTTTTCGCAGCCGAAGAAAGCAGCGGCAACGAAAAATTACTGAGCAGTCTTTTTTCCGCCCGCGCGCGCGCGCGCGCACGTATACGTACGTACAGGACGCGAGCGCGCAATCTTTTTCACCGACGTGCGCGCGCAGAGGGGCGATTTGTTCGACGTACCTAGCGCCACCGTTGCCGTCGTCCGCTTCCTCTGAGCTCCATTTTTCTCGAGGTTTTTTTTTTTTAAAGAGAGGGAGTATACGAGAAGCGCCCATGCGGAAGGAGAAAAGTCAAGAGAGAAAGGATGGGGGTGGGGAGAAAGATGGAGTGGATTAGGTCTCGGGATTTTATTTATGCCGATGACGCGGGTTTCTGTGTGTGTATATATGTATATAGTGGCCGAAGGGCCGATGTTTATCCGGCTGACGATGGGGGATTCAGTGGGTGGGAGGTTGAGGAAAGGAATGGCAGTGGGGTTTACGGGAAAGTTGATTTCGTTAATTGTTTTTTTTTTTACGAGGGTTGTAGCCCCATGTCTTGTAGAGCAGCTGCGTGTTCTATTGGACGTCAAGTGCGCTTACATATATGTTTGATTAATAGGTATTATATTTACGGAAATTTCAAACGTTAACAATTCTATAACAGTTTATAACTCACAGAGGTGTGCGCAATTTGCTCGGTCGATCCTTTGCGGGAAATAACCTCGACAGTTACATTATAATTTTCGCGAGAAAACGATTTTTCAACTGGGAATGCTATTCTTGCAACAAAAAACAACCCCATCGTCTACAGATATATATCAATCTATTATCACTGCTCGCTCTATCATTTTTCTACTGTCATTTTCCCATCTGCGGCTAAGCGCAGAAGAAACTCCCCGTCGTCGATCGTCCGCCTAACGGTATAGCGCGCGCACTGTTGATCGCATCCTCGTTTCATGGGCTCAAATATATGCAAGAAAATGGAAGCGGCGGCAATCGTTCCCATCACTGTAGCATGAAAGACACTCGCGTATACAAATGAGGAAGTGCGAGGGACTCTAGAAATGACAAAGAGCGAGTGTGAGAGGGAGAAAAGCGTAACATTTGCAGGCACGCTATTCGCGAAGCGACGATTTTACGTAGCTCACCGCGCTGCGAGCAAATGAGGCCTACCGCGGAGAAAGATTGCTTTTTCCGTTTGACCTGCTCGCTAAATAACGTCGCGGTGAGTGCGAACGTGCGCGCGTGGTTTCATTAATATTTCCTACTTCTCTATCCTCGCCCTCCTATCTCCACCTCTCGAGTGCGCTCGATCTTTTCTTATACACATTTGACGTTTCAATTGCTGACGCGTGCGCGCGCAACGCAAGAAGGCAACGACGATTTCCCCACCACGCTTCATTATTTTCCTCTGACCTTTTTATTTTCGCAACCCCGCAACAATGTTGGAGCGGTGACCTCATTGCTATGCCATTATTATTTTTCAAATTAATGCGAGAAAAAAGCCAACACATGAGCTGTCAATGTATTGGTAATATAATACCAACATTGGCTTATTACCAATGTATCAGCCATATATTGGTAACAGTATGATTTCATACCATTGAATAAACATTGGCAACATATGGGGGAAATATTGGACAGTGTGCCTTAGCGCAGTATTGCCAATGTATGGGCCATCGTTTTCGAATATTTCACCAACATATTGGTAATTTCTATATCCAATATGTTAAATTTTTGCGCGGTCGGCCTACCCGACACGACGCTCAGTGGGACTTTTTGGCTTTTTTTTCTTCAAAATTGATATCTCCGCTTGGAATCTCGACTGTTTTTTTTTTAAATGCCAAGTTTTTTCTGTAGATTAGAGGAAAAATGTCCCTGATAGTGGTTGAAAAATTTTCAACAACAAAAAATCGATGTAAAGAGTAAAATTTGTTCATGGGACAACAGGTCCCATACCTTGGCTTCACAAAATTTAATTAGTTCTATGACCTCCGCCGTAGGGTAGAAGTTCAATTCGTAAGGGAGATAGGCTGATGCAACAACCACCTCCCGCATGCCGTCTTTCTCGTCCTTGTACCAAATCTCAGCCGTCGCCAGGTCGCGTAAGCAGTACTTAGGTAGAACTTACATTTTTAGGCCCTTAACCAAGAGGCAAGCCTTTGAGTTGTCCACCCTCCCGCATATCAACTGACCACACCCCCTCAGGCCTGTTATCTTTGTTTGTATAGCCAAGGCTTTTGGACGAGCGATATGCATGTATGCATCCTTGCCATGCGTCTGGCTAGTACCGCCAAGACGCTTTTGCAGTGATACAAGTTTATTTGCGTGAAAATTACCTTAAAGGCTGCCATCTTGTCACATATTCGTTGAGTAATCCTCCCCTAGGGTCATGGGTCTTTCCTAAGTTTCGGAAGGCCCGCCGTCCCTGTCCTGCCTTCCTTCCCGTCCGAAGCAGGGGTGTCCACCTCCATATTTTCGATGGTAACCCCGTCCTTTGCTGTCTTTTTCCCTCCATACCAGGTAGTACGCTCTAAAGTCGCTACAGTATGCTAGGAAGTCGATGCGTTTTAGCGCCTAGACCTCCGTGCTTTCCATTGTGCCCTGCACTGCCGTTCCAATTCCAAGGTCGCTTTTCTTGGCGGAGACCTCCTTGAAGCCTCTGACCTTCCAGGTATCTATCTTGAGGTCCGGGTTCTGCCGGGGCAGCCTTTTCAGGATCGTACCTGCCTCGTGCTTGTCAAGGACAAAAATTGTAACCCTGGCCAGCTTTTGGAGGTCCCCCATTTCTACTGCCTTGAGACTGGCGCCCTCCCAGGTTATGCAGCCTCCCACTTTTTCCTTCAGCCACTTCACGTCCTCCTGGGTTCTGCAGTGGAACACACGGTCTCCCCTCCAGAACCAGTTGTCCAAGAAGGCCGGGAAGTAGCTGTCCTCTAGAGTTTCGTCTATGGCGCTTTCCACGGACGCAACAGATTGCCTTGCTCTTCGCTAAGGCGGTTCTCCGGATAGGATTGCGGAACAACCGCTATCCTAAGTGGAGTGGCGACCGATTCACTATAAGTCGGACGCTCCGGCTCAGTTGGCTTATTCTTGACCTCCCTTGGAGTGGAACTATCCGAGTCGCGGGTCCTTTTGGCAGGGGTGAGCTTGTCGCCGTCCCCCGTCCCTCCAGCCCCGATCAGCCCCGTTCCTGGGAAAGTCTTGTCGCTTGGAGCGGATCCACCAGGAGCTGATGAGCCATCGGCAGGGGTCAATGATCCACTGTCCCCCCGCAACAGTCTCCTCTACCTCTCCACCCCGCTGAGTTTCTTACCTTTGTTCTTTTTCTTTGTTCTTTTTCTTGATTTTAGCCTCCTCAGTACTGCGGGCCTTTAGGCCCACGTCCTGCGGAGTACTGAACACATTCTGTCATCATAACAGTGTCGCGGTCCGCTGGAACCACACCCTATTGTGCATTTGCTAAAAGGGAGCTAGGAAGCTCAACGTGTGTAGGCGCTTTTGGAACTTCATTCTTTGTTATTTCCATTTCCATGTTGTGTTAGGTGCGAATGTATTTCGTGTTGGTGGTCGGGTTAGCACTTTGGCTCTCGAATTACACCCTACCTGAGGACGAAGGCGCAGTTTTTCTCCTCCAAACCGGTGGCCTTGGTAGAGCTTCCCTCCCTGGGTAGCATGGCCCTATCCGGCCACCAACCGGCACTACTACCCAGAGAGATTATACGCCAGCTGGTGGGGCAGCCAGGAGTTGGGTTACCCCTTGCCGGGCCCCTGTACTATCCGGCCGCTTGGGAGCGCCGAACAATCCAGTTTTTAAACTGTACCCTCCAGAAAGAGGAGAGATGTTCCTTGTCAGACGACCCATTTCGGGGAATCGAGAGTTTCCATAATCTATCCCGCATTGTGTATGTGTGTGATGGTCAGGCGTGGTGCGTTGTGTCTATTGTGTGTGGAGAGTGTGAAGGCTTGTGATGTATTTCCTGACGGGAGCTACCGCATTTGCCACGTTAGGATTTTGCTCTTCGTTACTGCTCGAGCCGTTCAGACGTTCTCGTTCCCCACTCCTGTAAGAGAAGTGGGGTCCATGACGTGTCCGGCCCGGGAGTCCAGCACCGGACGTTCCTTACGGAGAACGACGCTTTCCTTCTGCCATTTGTCACTTTGATACTCAGATCAAAGGGAGAGTTCCCCTTTTCACGGGGAACCTACACTCAAACTGAGAGCCATTTTTAGGGGGGTCCCATTCACGCTTCATGTATACCCATCCGAGGGAGAGCCCTTTTTACGGGGAACCCACATCGTTCGCGCTCTTCGCAGTAAAACCCCCGCACTGGCCCAGTTCAGATAACTGACTGAGTACACGGCAAGGTGGCAATCCTTCGAGGGGGTCCTATATACACTACAATGAAAAAAAATTCTGTGAAAATACACGAGAGCGAAAAGACATTTTCCCGCGACATCTGCAATTCGATATATAGCACACACGATCCATTAACTCTGCGAAAACACTCCGCACCCCCACCTCTTTCTTTCCCTCTCTCTCAGTCGAACAAAAAACGGGGCTGATGCTAGCTGCCATTCCTTATTTACAACTATTTCCATTCGAACTTTCATCAATCGTCTGACCCCTCCCCCTTCTCACCGTCGCCTCTCGCTTCCTCATCCGCGAATTCCTTTCGCGAACGTCACGGTAGTAGCTCCTATATACCGCGCTTTGCAAATCGCAATCCCCGAAATTCACGTCTCGTCATTATTCGCCGCAGCTTAAGTTTTGTACGCGCGACGGCAGCGGCAACGGCGTTAAAATATTCATGGGACTCAGTGCCGCCGCCGTCGCCAAGTTCGCGAGCTGCTCACGCGCTGAAACCTACTTAATATAAGTTTGCCCCGCGCGAGCGGGTGTCGATCGAACCGCGTGCCACGACGTGGCGGTTGTCTGTGTGTGGGGGGGGAGGGGGTGTTATGTAGATGTGCGCGACCTCGGGATAATCAGGACTTATCTGGGCGCGGCACAAGTTGTCCCCCGCGGGCGAAGATATTCGTGCGAGACAATGTTTGCGCGTTTGCTCGGCTTATCGGAGAGACAAGTTCTGGATGGCTGCATTGACTGGTTCTTTCTTTGTCTTGGTAAGTGGTAGGGGGATGGGAGAGATAGAAAGAATGATTCGTCGACGGTGAATTTAATTAAATTTTTTTTTTGAGAACGTAGATAGAGTTAATTGAATTTTTACCGTATAACCATTCTAAAAATATATGTAGAATGTTCTAATAACGAAGCACGGCATCCCCTTGGCCAAAGTCTAATTTTAACTAGATCAGTACCCATATTGACGCGCAACTAGCCCGCAACGACAGCAAGTGTCTCGCTCACCCTCTGGCCTATCTCGGGAAAAGGAAGAAAAAGAGAAAGAAAAAACTCAACCACATATAATAAGCGCGCTTTCATATCGCTGGAGTTGAAAAGTGCGGCGATCCTCAGCACCCGCTCGTTCCTGCGATGAAAATTCATCGGCACGCGCGTTGCGGGAGCCAACTATGCGGCCACTCGCTCGAAAAGCATAACGGCGGCCTCGTTAAACTTTCCTCCTCCTCCTCGAAACATATAATCACTCTACACACACGTACCGCAGCGAGGCTGGTGTATATATAGAAAACAACTCGACGTAGACTCGCCGGGGAACGTGCTGCCGCAAAATTTCGCCTCTTCGCCGGGCAAATGAGTTATAATTATTGCGGTCGAGGGCGCGCCGTACGTATGTACGTATGCTTTTGTCTATATTCAGGGGAGTCGGCTAGTAGGGGCTGCTGCTTTCTCTCTCTCTCGAGATCGATCGATATAGCACGCGAGTAAATTTTCTTTTTTTTCCCCGTATCTCACTCCCCCCGTCATTGTTTGCGAGAGGCGGCAGCAAGCGTGTGATCGCGCGAGGTGGAAATTGAATGTCGGCGGGTGGCCGATATGGAGCCGCAATGCGGCTGCTACTTTGGATTAATTTAATGGGTGTATTAGAGGGAGAGAGAACTGGTGTATTGATGTAGCGAGTGGTTATGGCTTTATTGCCTTAGTTTTTTTCTCTCTTTTCTGGTATCGCTGGGGTATGTCATTTTGCGGTCGGGTATAAGTGGAATACTGCTTGTAATTTTGGAATTTATCACTTATTTTAGGATATCCACTTAGCTTTAGGTCACGAATTTAGCTTGAAGTTTGGAATACGATTTTGGACATAATCAATATGAAGAAATTGGTTTAAAACAGCATTACATACCGCTTCAGAAATAGAAAATTAAACTAGATGTAAACTAGCGCTTTCCACAAGGTTAAAATAGCTTGAATTATCCGTCAAAATAAACAAAATCCTCCGGCAGTAGGGTTTTTATCGTAATTGTCCTTTTTTTCCTGATTATCTTTGCTTGACTGTAAGTTATCATTACATTGATAAAATTAATATACTCTTCATTTTGAAAAAAGTAAATGAAACCTCGTTTTTTCTATTTTTGAAACTGTACTCAAGCTGATTCTTTTCACTAAGTGATTATCCTTTGAAAAAGGCGCCTTTTTTCAGCGTTCCCTTTAAATAAGAATCAAAATGCCCCCAACATGAGTTTAATTGTCGAATCGGTAGAGTCTATTTTTCTATCTATCTTCGTATCTTCATATCAAAAATCATATCCCGATGTTCGTACCGAATTCCTAACCCGAAAGTACTAAACTCAATAAATTCGAAGTACATTTACTTTCGATAGAGATTGATGAAATCGACGCTCGTCACCAGGGTCTTCGCGTGGACCGGTGAATTCCAATAAGCAGGAATTATCATAATTGCATAGGCGTAGCCATTAAAAAGTGAATAATTCAGATATAGCTCAGACTTGACTGGAACCCCGGTTAAAACGCGCGTGTAACGAGAATGGGGAGGAGAGGGGGGCATGTCACGTTGGGAGAAACGAAATATTTCATTTACAATTTTCAGTCCTGTGGAAATGAGATGTCTGCTATTGAACCGTAACGAGTCCTGTCAAATGCAATCCTCACTACGTCTCTCCTGCCTGTACAAAATGTGCGCACACACATGCACATTATATAAACACATACACGCAGCCTAATCCCGTGAAGCATGAAAATATTCACAGCTCACAGTTAATTAATTTCAAAATTTCGTCGCGCCCATTGTCCGCGATAAAACGAGCCCGTGCGCGGACTCTCTCTCTCTCTCTCTCTCTCTCTCTCTCTCTCTCTCTCTCTCTCTCTCTCTCTCTCTCTCTCTCTCTCTCTCTCTCTCTCTCTCTCTCTCTTTCTCTCTCTCTCCATCACTTCAGTTGCGAACTCAAAGTCCATTGGGAAATGCAACGAACTCGTTCGCGACCCAATTAAATTTTTAATCAATTTTTCGCCCGACGAGTATATAGACAGCACTTTAATGACGCAAAAACATATATCTATAACCATATCGTTTATCTTTCAAAAGTGCGTAGCCTTAGAACACGCTCGCACCACCACCCCCATAACCGTTTCCAAACCTCTATATATAATGCACCGGTCGGTTATTAATGCGAACCCACAGCTCTCTCTCTCTCTCTCTCTCTCTCTCTCTCTCTCTCTCTCTCTCTCTCTCTCTCTCTCTCGCTCTCTCTCTCTCTCTCTTGCCCTCGAATTCAATCAACTCTGGTGCTCCCATCGGCTGCTATTCTCTCGCGAAAGTTCAGCAGCCGCGCGGCGAGTTATCTCTCCCACACGCATAACCTCCTCTCCTTTGTTACACGCAGACCTCGAGTGCGCGTTAAAAAACCAGCCGCGTCGCGGCCGTCCAGCCGGCTCTCAAGGCGGCTACGGAAGAATCATTTCCCTTTTAAAACGTCGGCCTGCATCACTACTGCACTCTCTCTCTCTCTCTCCTTGTCTCTCGCCCCCCGCGACGAAAGGGTGCTCACGCATCCATCAAAGTGAAGCGCCTCGACGTACGTAGCCTCGGTCGCCTCCCCCCTGAAAACTCACACATGTATACTATGCACACTTGCGTATACGCTCCCTTCGCGTCTAATACGTCATACATACGCGTGCACAACCGTTAAGTACTCTGCGGATATATACATATATTCGCCAGCCAGGCGAAACAAAAAGTCGAGGCAGCGGCAGACTGACGGACACAATGCTTCTATATATATATGCCGCCGCCGCCGCCGCCGCTTGTATATTGCCACTCGAGGATCAGAGGAGGCGAAATGAACTCGACGGAATATATGTATATCGATTCATGCCTGGCGAAAAAGGAGAGTGTGAGAGAGAGAGAATAGGGGAGTGGTGTTTGCAGGGTGCTACAAGGGTTGGCTGGCTAGTCGGCGCGGGGATTGATCGACGACGGCGATGATGATTCATGCGCGAGCCTGGTGATGCCACGTAGCTCTCCCTCTCCCTCTCTCTCTCCCTCTCTCGGCCGACTGGAAGCGAGAATTCGCGTTATGCATATGCATCGTTCGCATGTAGACAGACGATATGACTCTCTCTCTCTCTCTCTCTCTCTCTCTCTCATTGATTCCTGCGCTGCTGCCAACCCAATATGCAGCGCTCATGGCGAATCGAAGCGCGCGCGTGCACAGCAGTATTTCATTCAATCAATCGAACATTTTGAAATGCTCTGAATCGTTGTTGGAATACAATAATTATCGCGCGTCTCGTTACCGTTTTATTATTCGCGTCTTACATGCGCGCGCGCGCGCGCGTGTGTGTGTGTATATGTGTGTGTGTGTGTATGTGTGTGTGTGTGTGTGTGTGTGTGTGTGTGTGTGTGTGTGTGTGTGTGTGTGTGTGTGTGTGTGTGTGTGTGTGTCTGTGTGTGTGTGTGTGTGTGTATATATAGTCGTTTCGAGTGGGTCGGATTTTTTTCTCAGTGCTCGAGCAGCTCTCTCGATCGCGCATGTCGGAAGAAGAGAGGCACAATGTCGAGCTTTTTGCGCGCCGCGCCCGCCCGTTGAGGGAGGTGGAACGAGAGGCAGACAGGATTTTCATGAATTCCAAATCCGTGGCGCCGTGCCAGACCGGGGAAACAAAAAGATCCAGTAAAAATCGTTCCAGTTATTCCAAAGACAATAATGCGCTTGCTCTCTTTCTATCTCGCTTTTTTCCGTGTATTTTCGGTTTCGGCTTCGACAGGGATCCTGTAAAAATAAAATTTTTCGAAGCCGGCTTTGTGATGCATCTTTGGGTTTCTTTTTTTCCGAGCTTCTCAGTGGGATTTTCAACCGGTAACGATACTCTATAAGCTTCAAATAATTTTCGTTTTGTTGTATTTATAGTTTTCGTTAAGTGTGCAAAGTGTTTTACTGCGCTTGATTTCTCTTCGGAGAAAAACTTTGTCCAATCATAAAGTTATTGTAAAGGAATTTTGCAATTGTATATACGCAGTTGCATCTCATTAGCTACAGCTCCCATTGTGAACTTCTTTTTGCAAATAGTCGATAATACATTATAACTTTTAAAAATCTCTTCTATTCCAGGCCATGCTACGTTTATACAATCGGTACCGTTACATTTCCAAGGAATTACTAAAGCGTATTCCTGTGAGGAAGTATTTTCTCTTGACTGCACCAAATGAGTTTGAAGTTTCCTACTGTTCGATCGTTATTTTTAAGATTCTCTTATGTCGTCCGGCGGCTCTTTTCACCATGGCGTATTCAAACGTAAACGAATTTGTTCCCGATCTCAGTAACTTGTGTACTGTTAGTTATAAAAAAAAAATCGGGTTCCTCCGAATCAAAAGTTTTCCCAGCGATCAAACTTTAGGTAGGGGAACTTCAAAATCCGTATGAAAAAGAAACCTCTCTGTGAAAGTATCAAACTAAAGCAATTACCGTGACGCCTCGCGATAGTGGAACACCGGATTACTCGGATTTTTTTCCACCTCATCAAACATGATGACGCTGTTAAAGTACAAACGAAAGTGTCGTCTTCTATCAATCGAATCTAGGCTGGCTATGAAAAATCAACTTCCCAGGCGCAAGAAATAAGGAAATCCTTAGTCGCAGCAAAGTCATTCTTATCGCAGGGCGAAATAATTCACTTGGCCAATAATTCGATTTGAATCACGCTAGCGCAGTCTCAAATCGAATAAACACTTTGCGGAATGTTTGATGTGAGCCCGTGCGGATGCGCATTAATTATTACCACACAATGAACGTACCTAATCTACATTCTCGGAGTCATTAATCACAATCCCAGATTCTCTCTCTCTCTCTCTCTCTGTCTCTCTCTCTCTTCCCCTCTCTCGTGCTCCCAATTTCGTGCTTGTATACCGACAGCTCCTCTTCGGCATTTCGAAAAAAAATCTGGCGAAAAGAGACGAACGCGAACATTTTCTAGTTAATAATGGGCGCAGTTGAAATATATCCGCGTTAATTATCCCGGTCTCTCGTGCACTGAAATTTCGTCTCTCTCTCTCTCTCTCTCTCTCTCTCTCTCTCTCTCTCTCTCTCTCTCTCTCTCTCTCTCTCTCTCTCTCTCTCTCTCTCAGTGAAGAATCCTTCGCAACTTCATTTTTTCTTCTCCCATCTCCCTCTCCCTCCTACTTTTCTGCGAATTAATTACAACGTCTTCGTGAGAGTTTTTGCGCGGGGATTAGCCGCGGCCGGGGAAGGGGGGTGAATTTATAAACCCAATTTCCCGGAGTCCCATTTGTTCTCCGGACTTTTATAAGCGACGCGACGAGCTCTGCATAAGGACGTTTCTCTCTCTCTCTCTCTCTCTCTCTTTTCCGCTTCATCCGTTATTCCGTTCGGGTGTCCCGGCTGCCAGACAGTAGAATGAGAGAGGAGGAGGAGGATACGTGTGCGGGAGGACGAGGAGTTCGAACAGGTTTCCCGCGGCTTCATTATGTGATTTTTCTCGTTAGCAGATGAAGGGCTGAGCGGGGCGTGGTGACGAACATCAGTCTGTGGAATGTTGTCACTGGTGACGATGCGGTAGTTTAAGTACCCACACACACGTATTTTCTAATTATGCTTTTGCTCATTTTGTTTGTTTTCTTTTTCTCTTTCAGGTGAGTATTTAACCCAGTATACCCAGTCATTTTACGTGTAAAAATCATCTGAATTGGATTGAGTAATTTAATGTGTATACCCACCGATGGATGTTATGTTGAGTTATAGGTGTACAGTCTACATCGCATTATACTGAATTTGATAATAAAGGTAGAGGGCGTACGAAGCACTAGAGCGAGCGCTGCGTGCGCGCAGAGTCAGTCGGACTTTGTCCGTAGCGTGATACACACGTATGTATAGGAGCGAGTAATAAAGACAAGAGTATATACATATATGTATTGATTTATTTGCGTATTCATTCCTACCTATCAAAAACCCAACATGTTATCTTGAAAGATTTACATTTTCAAATAGAATAATCAATTTTATCGATCCTGGTAGAACTCTTGAATGTAATCTGGCTATTAATTACCTACTTTTCCGATGGATGGTCAGTTTTTATTTAACTGGTGTAGCCAATAACATCGCTGAAAATTCATGGGTCTGAAGTTTGCATCGTTAGAATACAACGAAATAATTTTTTACAATTAATTAAAGTTAACAAGCAATGGAAATTTTATCTAAATCTTTGTTATAAAGTTATTTGATACTATAAAACAATAAATCTACAGGCAAAAGTAATATTAATTATTTGTTTATTTCGTCGCACTACAACGTTGCAAACTTCAGACCCATGAAAATTCTACGCTTCTTACCCTATATAAGAGGTCAAAATCAGGGCCATTCGTTTTAATAATATTGACTGCGTCTGCCTATTATATTAATAGGACGCTTTAATATATTGAAGAGAGAGAGAGAGAGAGAGAGAGAGAGAGAGAGAGAGAGGAAATAAATTAATTTAGTAATAATAAAAATAAAAATTAATTTTCAAGGACAGAGTGCGAGCAAGATCTCGTCAATACGCAGCTACCCAGACGGCTATGTTTACCACTTGTTCACTCTCTTTCTCTCTCTTTCTCCCGTCTTTCTTGACGAGGCTGAAAAACGACGTCATCTCAAATCTTCCCGCAGCCTTACCTATGCCAAGCCTTCTTTTCTTTTAAAAAAATAAAAAACTTCCTTTCTCTCTCTGTCTCTCTTTGGAACCTCTCAGCGCGCTCACTCTCTCGAACCTCGGCGAGCTCCTTGGAACTATCGCAATTAAAGACTTGGAGGAGAGTGCGGCTACAAAGTTACAAGGATGCACCTCGGACGACACTCGTCCCGAGACAGCTCGGGCGCGCTCGAAAATTTCAATACTTAATGACGCGGCCGAGGAGATGAACAAAGTCCTCCACAGCTCTCCTGCCGGAGAAACTACTCTCTCGCTCGCGCGCATAACGATGCATTTTAATGATCATCCAGTGCGACAACAGGGCCCGCCGCACCACTCGATTAATTAAATTCGTCCCGACAGCAACAGTCGCGTCGCTTTCGGCGCTTCTGGCAAAATCCTGAAAACCAGGAAAACGCGTTTATGCAGTTTGATGTAGTGTTCTTTTGCCTCTTCGTTGTCGTCACCGTCGTCCTCTGTCGAACGCTCGCTGCATGAGCATCGCGTACGTACGTATACGTCGCTATACACGCGAGTATACACGTGCACGTACTCGGCTGGTTAGCCTAAGTCGATTACGTCGCACGACGCGGACCGAATATCATTCCACGCCGGGTTACGTAACCAATCTGTACCACTACTACCACTACTACTATTACTACTACTGCGCTCTCTACTATATACACCCTCGCGCGTCCTACCAGACTCGATCTTCCACTCCTCGCGGAGTAAACGGTTTACGCTTTGGCAGCCGAGGCTGCTTCTACCCTCCCCCCTCCGCCCCTTTCATCCGACTATATATGTATAGACACCGGCCGACCCTTTTAAATTGCGGCTAAGGAACCACGCTCTTAACTGCATCCAGATAGATAGGTGCGGACGATGACTAAGGTCCTCTTCTTGAGGAGACGATGACCGTCCTTCTCTGTCTCGCTGCAGCGAAATAACGAAATATATATGTGTGTGTGTGTGTGTGTGTGTGTGTGTGTGTGTTAGTGTGTGTGTGACCCAGTTGGTTTTCGTTGTGTCTTAAAGGTCACCGAAAGGGTTTAAAACCAGTAAAATTGCTAGCGATCGGTAGTGGTGGTGCATTTTTTTGTCAGTTTTTGCAACTGAGATAAAAGGATATGTTTTTACCTGCATCTGTTGGAAACGTGAGCCGAATTTTGTATGTAATATCCCCCAATGCGTTTCAAGGAAATTTCAATCAACCTCTGAATTTGAATGCGTCGTATTTTTATTTTTATAGTTACTGCACTGACCAATTAATAAAGGTTATGGCAATTATTCAAGTCACGTAATAATAAAAAAATAGTAAATTCACAAAGAACTATCCTCGAAAGAAATTTTTGGAAACATTGCAAAACCCTCTGTAAAATTCTGCACAGGTAATTCGACTACAAACTGTCTATTGCATACTTTTTATTAAAAAGAATGGCAATATTCATACTTGTTTGAAAATTTCAGAAAACAATTTACCTTTCACACGATATGACAGGTTCTATATTCAATAATAATATTTACTAATAAATTTTAGTCTTAATTAATTCAATAATTGATTAATTTGATCAACGGACTCCTTGCTATCTGCACCAATGACTAACGCATACGGCGTATATTATGATCCCAATTCTTAACATATGTTACGCTATACTGGGACATGTAAAATTGATTCATTCATTGCATACCTTCATAATAACTGAAAAATTAATAGATAGACGGTTATTTAAATGCTGAATAAAATAAGTGATATAAAATGTATATCATTTTAAAGCGAGTTTTGTAAAATAATTAATTCGTTGTACCATTTTTACAAGAATCTTGACATTTTAGAATATAATATTAAAAGGCAATAAATGTAGCGTTGTAGTTAAACATTAATTTACTTTCTCTTCAATTACACATCAAACATCAGGAATAATAAAGCAAATTTATCTCACTGGCGTAGCGAGAAATCCCCACATGCGCTTTTTCACTTTTCCGATTATCTATCTTCTCATTTCGCCGATTTATAATTATACTCCTCGCATCGTCGCGCGCACGCACCCACAGACGCGCACTCTCGCATACTCAATTCCATTCAATAAAACAATTAACGTTCCCAGTGACTACCTTTTTACATGAAAAAAGAAAAAGATCCCTGCAGTGATCGTAACTCATTCGCGAACGCGAGTGAAAGAACGAGAGAGGGGGGGGGCAGAGGAGGGAGACAGAAAACTCGGGCGTAGCTCGTTGCGGTGGCGAAATGAAAAACGCTCGCTCGAAGGAATTTATTCGGACATGATAAATATGCATTGGATTTGATGCGCGTCGTCAGCGTTCTACCATACCACGGGTGATAGAGAAAGAGAGAGGAGAGAGAGAGAGAGAGAGAGAGAGAGAGAGAGAGAGAGAGAGAGAGAGAGAGAGAGAGAGAGAGAGACGGGAAAATTCACGGGGCCAACTCCCGGCGTTTGTAACTCATCCCCTCTCCCTCTTTCTCGTTTCCGCGCGCCACGATACGACTGGCAAATGGACGAGCGGAAGAATGGCGTGGAGAGGGGGATAGTGGGGAAGGGAGGAGAAAAAAAAGAAGCAGCGCGCAGGATTTAGTGCAATCGCGCGACATAATTTGTGGATGTGCAGCGCGCTACTGCAGCACTACTGTTCTGATTTTGTCGGTCGCGTGTGTGACTTTTATGCTGGCGCTTCCACGCGCTATACTACGGCTCTTCATTTTCGACGAGCACTCGCGCGCGGAAATTGAATATTTTGCGCGCGAGCGATTTGCGACACGCGCCGAGGCGTTCGCTTCGAAACGAACTCTTGCGTTAACTCTCGGGGGGAAGAAAAAAACACGGTCGGGTGCGGGGCCGTATATTTCGCGATCGACAAATTGGATACGGCGTATGCAGGTTTAGACGTTCTATTGATGCGCTGAATCTATAGGTGACGCGGAGAAACGTATAATAGATTTTCGAGTAACTATATATTTGTTAGGTGAGATGTGGATCTTGGTTTCATCTAGTGTGATTCGATTATCGAGTCTTTTATTATTGCTATAAGATATTTTGGAATAATGGATGACAATACCAGATTTAGCCTCCTTGAAAAATAAATGATATTTCGATGTATCAAATATAAAATCGCGACGTCAGGGAGAGTTGCGCGTGCATATCAAATAAAGCAAGAGAACGCGAGCTTTCATTTGCTATTTACAGAAATAAAAGATATCGATTTCTGAAAAAGCTATATGGGATAAAAGTTTAGTGTAAAGCATACTAGGTTTCCAAAATACATTGGAAAATGCATTAAAAAATTCTCTCCTCGCATTTTCACGGTGTTTTGTGTATTTTATGCTCATCTTTGACTTTATGTATAACTTTTGAAGGAATTAACATCTTTTTATTCTTTAAATAGCGCATGAAAGCTCGCGGTTTCCAGTTTTATTTTCTTTATTTATTAAAAATAAAGTTATTGGTGACAGAAAAGGTTATCACCCTATTGACAGTATATTCAGGATGGTCCAGAGGCACCAAAACGAAAATCTGATCTGGTAATTGTGCTCCCCGAAGATAATTTTTATTTATTTTTGTAACCAGTTCTCATCTTTCCCAGTTTTATATCTGAAATGAAACGAAAAAAGAGAATTATTGATAATGACATAATTTGCAAAACGAACTTTATTATTAGACTTAGTGTAGTGAAATTAACGTTATAATGTTATACTCTACACCTAATTATTATCAACTATATGCTGCAAATAAGTAATCACTGTAACCCAGGCTTACTTCAATAACAATCACCGACTCTTCTCGCCCCATTTCTGAACGAAAAAAAGTACCTACCGCGCCGCAAATCTTCTATATATGCATTCCTCATCACTCGTTCTATACTCGGCACGCGACGCGTAAAAACTTTCGCTCCGCGCAATGAGCGCCAATAAAAGCCAACGCCCGGCACGCTAACGAAAAAATACACACACACACACACACACACACACACACACACACACACACACACACACATACACACGTTAACCGCGTTAATTCGCATCGCGTCCCGTATACGCGCGAGCGAGCGACTAATGAATGACTGAGAGCAATTTGGCCGTGCCACCCACACGCGCGCTCGATTGAATTATTCAAAGCCGCGAGAGGGAGAGAAGAGGAGAGCGGCTCGATTATGTCCCGCGTTATGGGCTATTTTTAGACATGCCCTCTCGCACCGTCAGCGGCAGACGTGGCTACTGCTAGAGGGTCGCGTCGCCGGGTTGACTGAACGCGTCCGCCCGCTTGATCGAGTCGAATGGTCCGGCGAAAGAAGGGATGTATATGTCGTGCACATGTGTGGGGGGTATACATGTATGTGTGGGTGTGTTTACGGAGTGAGGGGATGCGACAGTATTATTAGATTGCAGATGAGTTATATAGGTGTGAGAGAAAAAGTGTCGAGTGGGGAGTCGATGTATAACCAATTCGGCTGGTTGGTAGCGAGAGATAAGAAGAGAGAGAGAGAGAGAGAGTTCGCTGAACGGAAGATCATGAATTTAGAGGAAGAATTATGGTTTTAACTTTGGAAAAGTCATGAATGTGTAGTATACATCGAGCAGATAACGGCGTGTCTTTTAAAAATATATATATTCTATACTCACTCGAATATAACTCTTGAGAGAAAAAATGTATCGTTCAGATTAAGACGATCGAATCGAAAGCCTCAAACCCCTCCAGCTTTATATGAATATAACAACATTGGGATTCCATAATCTTCTTAAAAAGACGTCCCAGACATAAATTAGCCGTAAAAATCCCATAAATGGCATCAATATCCATATCTCGGTCTCTTGCTCTTTCTGCGTACGCGTCCTATACGCGAAAGCCATTACTCGCTTATACTCATCAATCAGAGCCGAGCGATTACGTGCCCCGAATTGATACTTCCTCGCGGCTTATAGGCGTGCAATAACAATAAAAGCTGCGTCTTCCGCGTGTATATAATCTCGGAGCGCGGCCCACAGAGCGCGAGCGAGAGATTCCGGCTCTCGATAGGCGGGCAAATAAATCAGGGCTAAATTAACCGACGCGCGGCCCGCAGGAAATGGAAAATAGAGACCTGCGCAGCGTGCGCGCTCTAGATAAGAATCGCTCGTTCGCTTGTTTCTCCCTCTCTCTCTCTCTCAGCTCCGTATTACGCCGAATCTAATTCCAATTCCCTATAGCGCGAGACCCCCCCCCCCCCGCTCTATCGAGACAAGAGCCAGCGAGGGAGTAGGTCGGGGAGTGTTTAGCAGCTGAATCGACGTTTTCGCAGAGGACCCGAGTTTCAAATCGGGAGAATATGTATATTGGATTTATATATACACTGAAAAAACGTTGAGAGAATAATTGTACCAAAAAGTGCAACCGTTGACTATAGAAAAGCTTATTCACTCTACTCGAAGTTGGTAGAGACAGTCACCCGTTTTGGGAGAAATTTTAGACCACGTACGTAGAATCATTGCACCAACACCAGAGAGCGCAGCGGCGCTGTCGAGCAAGAGCTCTCGCGGACGAACGATTGGCGCTCGAGTTTGGTGTAAGTTAATTTTTAAATGGAAACCCCTGTTTTTGACACCAGAAATGGAAAGAGCAGAAAATTTTACGTTCGGATATGATCTTTAACTTGACTTTGAGGTCAACGGTCAAGATCAGTGGTCATTGGTCAAGCGGATAGTAGTACAACTGAATAACTTGCCTGAAATGCATTTGACAAGAAAATGTTTTATACAAAAGTTAAGGTCATATTCAAAAGTAAAATTTTCCGCTCTTTCTATTTCCGGGGTTAAACGTAGGGGTTCACATTTAACAAAATCAACTTGACCTTGCAATGACCTTGAAGCTCATGGTCAAGGACATGGTCAAGGTCACCATTAAATAGCCGGAGAAATCCTAAAACTTTTGTACGAAACATTTTCTTGTAAATGCATTTCAGGCGAGTTATTCAGTTGTACTGCTATCCGCTTGACCACTGACCACCAACCTTGATCACTGACCGCAAGGTCAAGTTTAACTTCATATTCAAAAGTAAAATTTTCCGCTCTTTCCATTTCCGGGGTCAAAAGTAGGGGTTCCCATTTAAAAAAATCGATTTGACCTTAGAATGACCTTGAAGCTCATGGTCAAGGACATGGTCAAGGACACCATTAGATAGCCTGGGAAAAATCCTAAAACTTTTGTACGAAAAATTTTTCTTGATAATGCACTCTAAGCGAGTTATTGAGTTGTTTCGACACTTTAATGACACCCTGTAAATTATGGGTCTGAAGTTTGCAACGTTGGGGCGCAACGAAATAAAAAAATAATTCATTTTACTTCAAGTTTATACTAATTAATATTAATTTTGTGTGTAGATTTAGTGTTTTATAGTATTAAAGCAGCTTTATAACGAAGGTTTAGATACAATTTCCATTGTTTAATAACTGTAAGCAATTGTAAAAAATGATTTCGTTGCATTCCAACGATGCAAACTTCAGACCCATTGTAAATTAATAGTTGAACAGTTGAATAGTTTATTAAAAGATCATGTAATAGGCCCTAACAAATA
The DNA here is from genome assembly GCA_036365515.1 of Torymus aiolomorphi. Lineage (NCBI taxonomy): Eukaryota > Metazoa > Arthropoda > Insecta > Hymenoptera > Torymidae > Torymus > Torymus aiolomorphi. The sequence continues at coordinate 21,439,342 of CM070876.1, forward strand.
CAGGTAGTTTATTCCAAAGCCTCGCAACCCCTATTGCAAAAGAAAACATAAAATAATCTGTACGAGCCGGCATAATTACAAGATCGAAGACAGAGCTACGTTTGGACTCTACTTTATCAGGCTCGCGGAATTTGAATTTCTCATACAGATACTTCGGTTCACCGTATTTTAAAATGCTCACTAGCAAACACAAGCAGAGATAGTCTCTCTTGGCAATAAATGGAAGCAAATCATTTTTTTACGTAATGCGGTGTTATATGATCACACCCGTTGCAAAGCGTACTGCCGAATGCATGCACCTCTGGATTTTCTTACATAGCTCTTCCGATAAATCCAAAAGCAAACCGACACTATAATCAAAGTACGGGAATACTAGTGATTTTATTAGCTGCATTTTTGTAGCATGCGGGATCAAGTCATTACACTTGCGAAGACAAGGCAGGGCGACAAAAGCTTTCCGACAGGTCTACGCAATGCAGAGTCCAGCTGAGAGTCGAGTCTAGCGTAAAACCCAATAGTTTTACTGACTCGCAGTAGAGTATCGGCAGGCCATCCAACACAGGACTGGGTAAGTTAAGGTAACGCAGGCGAGAAATAAACCTCTCGAACCAAACCAAATGGCCTGGGGTTTTCTCGCGTTAATCAGATGTAAATGTTCCGGTATGAGAGAGGATCGATACGTCAAGAGCGTGTGGTACTGCGGGGGATTCTCGACTTTTTCGTCGCGCAGCTTAAAACGTCACGGCAAGATAATTATATAGCCCTGTGACAGAACTGTTCGCCGTCATATTTAGCCTATTAGCCGCGTATAGTACGATTAGATTAATTTACTTTTAACGTCTCAGAGCGGCACTTTTATGATTCATTCGGCCCGGTCTTGGGGATTTTAATTGCATGGAATGCGTGTGTATATTGGAATAAACTAAGAGCGAAACGGCTTGTCGTTTGATCCCGCGAGATAAACCGTTTATTAATGAAAATATATGTTTCCCGTTCATTGGCTGCATTAAAAGTCATATTAGAATCAGGGACATTCTTAATTTATGAAATATAATTCATCTGATACCATAGCAACTCGACATTAGATATAGAGCCGATTAAAAATTTATATTATACGCTATAGTCGTTCAACATTTTTACTCATTAGATTATCAGCTTTATGTCATGTATATACCCAATTCTAAATCTCAAAATTACACCCATCCATCTGTTCATCTCGGATAACCATGGCTGCTTCAAACTTACCTTTTAAATCACATGCGAGAGAGAGAGAGAGAGAGAGAGAGAGAGAGAGAGAGAGAGAGAGAGAGAGAGAGAGAGAGAGAGAGAGAGACTCTTTCCTGGCGAGACTCGGCTTCTTTGTCTTCGTAAATTCGCTCGGGAATAACGCTATTTCCCCATTCTCCTCTCTGCGCGTGTTGCCATGACGTTTCGATTTGTTGGCTGGAGAGGATGCGAGAGCGATTGAAATCGAGCGCCGCGCACGTTTCTCTCTCTCCCTCTCTCTCTCGCTCGCTCACTGTATCTATGTTGTGCTACACACGTCGAGAGCCGCGACGAAACAGTTTTCCCGGTATTCGATTATTGCGCTTTTTCGTTTCTTTGATTGGCGCGAGAGAGCGATTATAGCCGGCGGCTGGAATTTTTTCCATTGCCCGTTAAGCCCGGTCTGAATGGGAAATTGTCAAAGGGATTGTTTTTGTCACGCTGCAGTGTTTAACCGCTGTCCTATAGTGCGTGCGTGTGTGTGTGTGTGTGTGTGTGTGTATGCGCGTGTGTATGCGCGTGCTGCGTGCGTGCGTGCGTGCGTGCGTGTGTGTGTGTGTGTGTTGTGTGTATTTTCAACGTGAAATTTAATAATGTTGCTGTGGTGTATAACTACAAAATTGCAGTTTGCATGCAAGCTGAATTTTATCCAAAAATATGCTTCAATATCAGAATACCGTTTGAAACAACAAATTTCCAGCTGAAATTCCAGCAGAATTTTAATAGCGGAACATATACAGATCCATTTTGTCTATATGATAAAAGTAAACGTAACCGTGTACTAGGCCAAATTAAAAAGAGCATCCCTCCCTCCTATCTTATACAACGTAACACTTCCTCGCCTATATATACACACACACACACACACACACACACACACACACACACACACACACACACACACACACACACACCCGCGTTAGTCCACCGCGCGCTCCCGCAAAAGAAGTCTCCCCATATACACTCATTTCCCGCCAGCCCGAAATCTTAATGTCTAATTAAACTCGTATCCGAAAACTTTTGCGCCGCACGCGTGAGAGTGAGAGAGCTGCCGGGCGGCATGCGGAAGGTGCAGCGGTGATATCGTGAATCCGAGCCGAACGACCTCGTTATCCTCCGTTAGGCGTCCGTCGCCGCGGTATACGCGCACATTCTGCCCCGCTACGCTGATGTTGCTGCTGCTTTTGGCTTCCGTGTTTTTGGCCAGGACGACGACAAAGATGGCGCGCGATTAGGCTTATCGGACGGAATGTTCAGTCGTATATGCCGGATTTTCGCGATTTCTTTGTGTTTACAGTGATGGCGGAGAGTACAGTGCGCAGTGTTATTTCTGGTATTCACGTAAAGGTGCGGTCTGCATTTTCGAGCGGCATCTTCGAATGATGTATTATATAATATGCGCTTCTGCGCGTTGTCATCTCTTCAGTGGTATAAGGTAAAGAACTCAGTACTGGGGCAAAGCCAATTTTGGAACCAGTAGTGGGACAACAGTAAAAAAACTACAATAAACGGTGAAAAGACGATAACAGCATTAGTTCATTAGCATTCTTTATGATGTTAACTATGTAGTCACTTCGTTATTGTGTTGATTTACTTCTTAAATTAGTGTCCCTACTGAAAAATCTCACGTAAGATCTCAGGTGAGAACTCCCATGAGATCTCACGTGAGATCTCACCCCAAAATCTCATCTGAAATTCTGGTCCCCGAGCTGTTAAAATCCCTTGAATAATAAAAAATCAGTTTCTGGGAATTAGGAGTCGCCTATTAGGTTACGCCACCCCCCAGATAAGTTCAAAAATCTATATTTTGAAGCGATTTAGCCATTTCTTACATTTTTAGAAATTTTACACATGAGATCTCACGTGAGAAATTTGAAACATGAGATTCCACGTGAGATCTTACGTGAGATCTCATGTGTAAAATTTCTAAAAATGTAAAAAATGGCTAAAACGTTTCGAAACGTAGATTTGTGAACTTATCTGGGGGGTGGCGTAACCTAGTAGGCGACTCCTATTTCCCAGAAACTGATTTTTTATCATTGAAGGAATTTTAGCAGCTCGCGGTCCAGAATTTCAGATGAGATTTTGGCGTGAGATCTCATGTGAAATCTCATGTGAGTTCTCACCTGAGATCTCACGTGAGTTTTTTCAGTAGGGGTATAACAAATTTTACGAGGTTATGTTTCAGAAGTGCGCATAGCGAAAATTTTGTCCCCCTTTAGGTGTCTCTTAATTCCCATATCACAGTAGTGGGATACGTTTAAAAGTATTGTCCCACTAGTGGGTTCGAACGGGCGTCGCACTACTGGTTCCAAATAACTTACCGTGTCCCACTACACCAGTCGATACACGAATAGAATTTTTCCTGAAAAATTCGGCATGGGGTGGTTTGTGCACATAAGAATTATGCACATATTTATTGTGCACACTTTAGCATTGGTGTATATCTATATCTATGTGTATACTCCAATGCTAAAGTGTGCACAATAAATATGTGCATAATTCTTATGTGCACAAACCACACCATGCCAAAAATTCTATCCGTGTAGTTATTTTCTTTTAATGTGATTATTTTAATACTCCTGCAACGAAAGAAGGCATTTTTTTTTCTTAAAATAAACCTTGATATATGAGCTACACCAGTCGATACACGAATAGAATTTTTCCTGAAAAATTCTATCCGTGTAGTTATTTTCTTTTAATGTGATTATTTTAATACTCCTGCAACGAAAGAAGGCATTTTTTTTTCTTAAAATAAACCTTGATATATGAGCTAGCTGCTGAGGTAATTAGTTTTCGTGTATTATGCTTAGTTTTGGTAATAGAAAAGATTATAAAAAAGTATGGTCAAAACTGTCTCAGTACTGTATACTTTATGTGTGGATTCGAGATAAATGCAAGAGATTGTGTCGCGTGAAAAGTAAGTATCGTGACAGTTCGGTGTAAATCCATAACAACTGAAGCAGCGGTAGGAAAAATTAACGTGACGATCCGACAAAAATCACAGTGACATCCCGATTATTTTTACCGTAATTCTGTCACTATAATTTGTTCTAACCGCTTTTCATTCGTTCCACGCTTATCAAACTGACACGGTATACTTTTTATATAGAAAAATTCTCTCCGTGGTATACACATATTATACACAACACTTACTGCCCGAGAAGCAAATCATGCGTTTATAGTTAATTTTGTTAGCCAGGTGCTCGTCGTGCGAAAGCGCGCATTAATTAATCAAAACGCGAAAAGTCGTTTGTGCGCTAGGTTTTAAAAATTTCGCGCTATACACCTATATCTCTCTCCCATCAGAATCGCGGTATTTGTATTTATGATACCTATGTAGCTGTGACGCGCATTACATCATTTATATAAATGACATATCACACACGCACATATACCGGCGCTCTATCAAACGGCAAATCCTACCCGCTTTGTCGCACACCTTTCACAACAAATGCACACTTCGCTACACACATATATATATATATATATATATACACACACACACACACACACACACACACACACACACACACACACACACACACACACACACACACACACACACACACACACACACACACACACACACACACACACACACACACACACACACACACACACACACACACACACACACACACACACACACACACACACACACACACACACACACACACTCGCCGTCATTTTTATATACCCACACCACTGCCGCGGCAATCCCAAAAACGATTAATCTTCACGAGGATCTCCGCTGCTGTGTACGTGCGGCGCGCCGAGGATTAGGAAGCTGTAAATACCGGCGCGCGCGCGAGTGCATTTCGCCGTATATCCTCTGTACATACGTACACACAGACACGAGAGATATTCGTCGGCACGGCCAAGACACGATAGGGCGTGGGGGGTATATATATAGCAGGGGCACCTATAGGTATATAGTATGCGCGTAAGCCGAGGGAATCGATGCCCGCAGGCTAATAGGCGTGTCCTTCGAATACCGCGAGCTCGAGCGGAAACCGTAGGTGTGTGTATGCGCGTGTGTGCGAGAAGCCGATGACCGCACACGCGCGGCGGCAGTTGTAGCGGCAGCTCTCTGTATAGAGTGCCCGGATTGCGGTCTCAACGAAGATTGCATATATATATACATATATGTTGAGGAGCTGGAGTGAGCGAAAATCGCTGGTTATATGTATATATATATATATATATATATATATATTTGCGCAGTCCCAGCGAGGCAGTATTTATCATCGGAATTGAAACGACGTCCCCGCGTGTTCGCCGTAGAGGGTAATGATATAAGTATAACATATGAATTGGATGTATAACTCGACTATTTTCAAACGCTTGACAGTATATAGCGGTCATAGCAACGCACCGCGTGTAACATCTTTAGAAGAAGTCTGTGTGAAGTCTCCCGAGCAACTAGAAAGTTTCGCTCGCCGCGTATATATAGTTGAGGCTCGCGTTACGTCGAGCTGCGAGCAAATTGCAAAGCCCACTTGTGAACTTTTTAATAAGCACATCATCCCCTCCCTCTTGCAAAGTACACACCTATAAAAAAGAGAAGGAGAGTAAAAGATCGCACGCGCAGCTTCAACTCGTATCCCTAACACACATACCACCGTCGCCGTTATGATCGATCGCCGAGATCGACGCACACGTACGCTGGCATTAACGATTCTCGAACATGGATTGTTTTGTTCTTGCTTTCTCTCTCTCTTTACTCGGAAATTCGTGTTCGATCAGTCGACGCTAAAATCCCGCGCTCATTGTTGTACCGCCCCGCGAAAGTGTGTCGAGAGAGCGAACGTGTACGTGCACAAGCGTATGACGAAGGTTCCGTGTCTTTTCTGGGGGGGGAGGGGGGAGATTTCCCGCCAGTAGGCGGTTTTGACGTTGCGCGCGTAGGCGTTTTTCCCGTTAACGAAGCGCGAAATTGGAAAATCGCGCGGTGCGGGAAATTGGTTTTTCGGCCGTACACGTAGTCCGTGGTTATATACTCGGTCGAGTCGTCGTACATGCCGTAGAATAGATTTTATACACACACACACACACACACACACACACCTTGCGTCACGCGCGATGATTAAATGCCAGAAACTACCATATCATTCCATCTACGTATATCTACGCATTGGAATCGCGAGTTTCAGCGCACACATATAATTGTTAAATGTTGCGCGTCGTCCGGCTTATATTATGACGGGACGTCATTGATGCGTCGTGTGCGACGTCTGACCTTGAAGCAAGGTATAATATATATCGATTGTCCGTTACGGTATACCGCCTCGCGTATAAACTGCGGTGCACCATAAGCGACCCGTATTGTTTTAGTTATAGACACGTCCGAAATTTTGCGCTGGTAATAATGTATCGGGCATCGTTGCAGGATTAAATTATAGGGCAATTAATTTGGATTCGTGTCGATCATCAGCGTACTACGCGATACAATATTTGTGATGATATCGCGGTGCGGGCGGCTGACACGATCTGTTGAGCGTGTGTCTATACGATAACACGCCACACGCGCTTGAGTGACGTGCCTTTCAACGGACATGTTACCAGTACCAATCCACGGACTATTTACGCGATTAATATATATACTAGGGGGGTGGTACCCCCTACTCACTCCGCTCGTCAACCGCAATTAGAATTTTGAAAATGTATGTATTGTAATCTACAATATAATTTGTTAAGTTTAGTGTAGATTTTTATTTTTCCAAAGAAATTTCATTTTTTAATTGAGCATGACTTTAACATAAGAATTTATAATGCCTAAAGAAATAAGTTTTTGTCCCACCACTGTGGTACTGTCATAGAGGCATTAATATTGTTTATTTTATTTAAAATTGTCTCATTTCATGTGTCTCTGTCTGTGTCCCTGTCTGTGACTCCCTAATAGAAGGGCAATCATTTTCTTACTTTTTGTCATCATTTGTTGATTGAACAACTGCCAATTATACTACTTACTCACGATTCAATATTTGTGATTTATGAAGCGCGGAGATTGATGATTTCTGCACTTTGGTTTCGAATTCAGAACACTGCTGAGTTGCACTTATTTTTCGACTCGTGTTTGTACTTTGCTAGTTCTACTAAAATAACCAATCAAGGTGGAGGGGCTGTGGAGGGGCGAGGAGTGGCGCGGAGGGAGGTGGAGGGGCGTGAAGAAGGAGGTGTGGAGGGGGTTGGCGGATCATTTTGACTCATTTAGAAAATAATCCATTTTATGTGGAGGGGTTTTGTGAAGGTGCTATGGAGGGGCGTAGAGGGGGTTGGTGAAATATTTTCAATCATAAAAACTCTTACTTTGAATAACATTTATTCCTTATTTTGTGGAGAGGGTGTGGTGGAGCGTGGACGGGGGTGAAGGGGCGCGGGGCGGCTGAGTCGTCAAATTCCAGCCTACAACTATATGATATAGGAAGATATATATATATAATTTATACGGGTATAACAATACACCGTAGAAGAATCCAATAACCGTCGCGAGTAAATTGGAAATTCTTAGAAAAGGCTCAGCAAATTGGAAAACGCAGAAATGACATTTTGTGGAAAACGCTCGTATTTTTTCTCAGAAGATCGGCGCGCTGCGAGCTGTGTGCTGTTATACGCGCCATATACTATATAAGTAAAGCTTGCTCATTTAAGCTTTCTTTATATAAGATGTATGTCGCTCTCTCTGCGGCTACGTCGCAGTAGCAGCAGCTCGCGTCCTTGCGGGCTTTCTCTTATATAAGCCATTTGCCACCAAGCTGTTGCTGCCCTTACGAGGTTTCCCTCGATATACATTTTCGTGGCGCGAATACTGCTGTGGCTGTGCTCACTTCACAGAAAAAAAGTTTGGGACTACAACACTCAATAGAGATAGCAGTAGTACTAAACGAGCGGACTCCTATTGTACCATGAATGAGAAAGCAACACTACTCGCAGTTTGGGAGCGCTATGGACCCAAACCGGCGCAGCTACAGTCCCGGTTGCAGAGAATGCAGCGATCTCTGCCTTGGGATTGCAGAAGCTCTTTTCTTAAGGTAGAAAAAGTTGTCTGTGATCGAATGTTTTTGTGTGGTTAATACAAGAATATTGTGATCTGTAACGGTATCTATATTTATAATTTATTTAAAAGTTACTTTTCAAACGTAAATATATCCATTACATAACCTAAAATTATATTTTTGATAATCTTTATAAGTGATCGATTCAAATAAAAAAAACTTTTTCTATATTAAAATTCTAGAATATAAAGTATATTCAAATTTATAAAATCTAATTTTGGAACATAACAAATTTATATGTATAATATTTCCGAATATACTATTAATATAGGTTTAAAATGTATTTACTTTTATTTAACTGTATATAATACATGATTAATTTTGAAATTGTTAATAAAAATTGTATTGGGGTGGATAACATTTTTATTTCAATAAAAATGTTATCCATACCTATACAAATATCTCACACAAGCCAAAAGTTTCTTCGAAGAAAGAAATGTAATTATCAATTTCATTCGTACACACATGAGAAAAATCTTTCTTCAAAGACCAAATTATTTCAATGAGAATATTTCCATACATAAAAATCTCACATGAGCCAAAAGTTTCTTCAACGAAAAAATTTTTTCAGTAGAATTTTGTTCGTACACACAAATCTCACATGAGAAAAATATTTCTTTGAAGATTAAAGTCTCACTTGAATGAAGAATTTATTCAAAAACTAAATGTTCACCCTAATATTAATTTCATCGTAAATGAAATTTCAAATATATTCTAATAGTTTATGTTAAAGGTATCAGTGAATATTTTTTTATAAGCAAAGTTTACACTATGACAATAGTTTGATGGAAGTATTACTGTTTAATTATATTGATGTGGGAATCTGTCGATCTTCCCGAGGCAGCAGGTGTAAGAAATGAAAACCCTTACAACGTGTGTATGCTTTTTTTGACGTTTCGGTGAGCAATGTCACCCTCATCAGAAACAAAGTTAGTTTTCTCACAATGTAATTTTTGTCGATTTTCTCCCCCACCGCAGTCAAGCGGTGTAAAGTAATATGTAAAGTAAAATGAATTATTTTTTTTTATTTCGTTGCACTCCAACATTGCAAACTTTGGACCCATTCGATCGATTAATCCTCTTTTTTCCTGAATCCACGTAATTCTTGAAAAATCGCTCATTTTTGGTCATTTTTGGTCATTTTTGGTCATTTTTGGCTATTTTAACATGCACGTAACTTTGCACAGAACCGACGAATTTTAACGATTTTTAGCTTAAATTAAAGCTCTATTCTTCTACTTTAACCACTTTTTTGTGAAATATTTATTGTCACCTTAATAGCTCGCTTTAGGCTAATCATCAGGACTGTTTTTGTCCATTTTTCAGTATTTTTTAAAACCGTGTCACAAGACCATTTTCGAGAGTTCAAAAATGTTCTCGTCTATTTTATAACCAACAAAACGAGAAAAAATGTTTTTCAGAGGTGTGCCTCTAATTTTTTTTTTTTTTTAATATTTTTAACCCGCTAAGTGTGGACAAATTATGGATTTCCTCATATACACTGTTTCATTAGTTAGAATTGACAGATTCGGCAGTGGAACAATTTTCACTAATAATTAGTGGTTTTCCCACTAATTCAACTTTAGAGAGTACGCACACACGCTCACCGGCGGTGATGTGGGGCCGCCGCTCGAATTTTCGCGTTCTCTCTTACCCTATTGATTCCGCTATATGCACTTGCGGGTACAGGAAAGAGTCGCGGGTACACACCCGACATACGGGGAAATATATGTATACACCCTATAGGACACACTCGAGACGACGACGACGATCGTCGGAGGAAGGATCTGCCTAACCGTGTACGCAACGCTTGCTGACCGCATTAGGAGGCAATAAATTCCCTTCTCTTTTCTTTATGCACAAAGAGGTGGAGGAAAGGATCGAGCGCGCCTGTCGATACGTTATTGTCATCAGAGAAGAAAGAGAAAGAGATAGAGAAGGAGGAAAGAAGGCCGAGCCATAATATGCACGAGTGTACCATTGCACGATGCGCGTAATTCCATCTCGCGCGTAATGGCGCGCGGAGTGGGAGGCAGAGAGAAAGAGGAACATAGAGAATTGTGCCTTATTCCGTGCATATTACGGCGAAATTGTTGACCTTGTGCGCACGCGCGCCACATCGCGCTTTGTTGCTCGAGAGTATATAGCGTGTGCTGGTATATTTTATACAACACACACACACACACACACACACACACACACACACACACACGCGCGCGGGAGAGAGGGAGAGAGTAGCTCAACGTCAGGTAAATTTGAGCGTATGAAGAGAGGAAGATTGGCTTTTCTGTCTGCCGCTGCTGCTGCTGTTTTTTCCTCTCTTTCTTCTTGAGACGCATGCTTGATGATACGGCGAGTTTTTTCCTCGCGGGCTTATCGCGGCCAAGTGTAATTCAGGATTTGGGTAGGGCAAGACGGAGGAAGAGAGATACAGCGGGTAAATCTCAGCTTTCCCGAAAGTTCTTCTTTCTTTCCATTCTGGGTTGCACGCGCTGCGCGCCTCTTCTTTTCCTTTCGTAGAAATTTCCTACTTTATTCCAGATGAGCGTAGCATTTATGGTAATGAGCCGTTAGTCATTTACTATATATATATATGTGTGTGTGTGTGTGTGTGTGTTGTGTGTGTGTGTGTGTGTGTGTGTGTGTGTGTGTGTGTGTGTGTGTGTGTGTGTGTGTGTGTGTGTGTGTGTGTGTGTGTGTGTGTGTGTGTGTGTGTGTATATATACACGCTTGCCTTACGAGATACCTTTTTTTGCGTATAATATACGCGATGGAGTATAGAACTCGACCTGGATGTAAGCTCGGCGCGCACGCGCGCGCTAATGGAATACTTGGAAACGCTTACGTGGCAAGGCGATCTTAGTAATTGCTCTCTCTCCCTCTGTCGACTCATGACGTTTGTATATTATTTAAAACAAACACGTACGGGTGCGTTAACGCTGCATACAACGCAGCCGCGCGTTACACGCGAAGTCGTTCAAACGCAGCCTATTGCTGCATTCATTAAAAAGAAACAAAAAATAACTAGCGCAACAAACTTACTTTCTTAGGAGTAGGCAGAGAGCCAGCGGCTAATTAGACACTCTGATGGAATGCGCGTGCTCTCTCTCGGTCTCTCTCACGTGTGTCCACGCTACCGACGTTCGTGTGCCCGCAAGCACGCACGCATGTGCACTACGCGTGATATGTGCAACGCCGCGACTCTGTATATATATATAGCTCTGAAACTCTGTGCGCGCTCTCGAAATAATGATTTGCCCCCGACGTATGTACGGGCAATACTCTCTCGTGACTCGGTCACAGCTCACGTCATCTTCTCTCTCACTCTTTCTCTCATGGAGCGTGTTTCAAAAGGAGTTACAAAACGGCCGCTGCGCGGTGAATCGACGAAGAAATGTCGTTCGACGGGTTTGGTACTCTCGTGGTGACTGTAGAATTGTTGGATTCGCGAAATTTCGAGAGAAGGGGAGGCTTTTTCGTTTGAAAGTTTGCGGGAAAGATGCGGCTGACATGTACGATGACAACGGTATAATCGGGCGGTTTGTGTGCGAGCGCGCGGGCTATTTCGACGACAAGTGAAAGTCATATGTTGTTTGCTAAAGTGCGCGCGCGTGCGCATTGCATCGAACGCTCGTACGACATTCACCGTATATAACCCGTCGCGAAATAATTCATTCGTCTCTGATGGCGCTCGTCTCCGCGGGCTTATACCGTCGCTTGCTCAAGCGCAAATATCTTTGCGCGCCTGTAGCGTGGAAAAACCGCACAGACGATCGCGGCTTGCGCTTATATTTTTTTCATCTTACACAGCCGCAGTGAAACGACAATGGACTGCGATTGCTGCTCGGGTACGAAAGTGCAACGATAATATCGACGGTAATATTGTATAATTATCCCGTGCGTTCGCGCTGTAATTCGCCCGGATTATCGCGAACATTTGTAAATTTTCGTGCGCTCTCTCATCCCGCTAAGAATACCTATAGCGGCAGGATACCTCAATATACACATAATGTGAGAGGAAGAGCCTATTCGAATCCGCCTTACCGTTAATTCGATTTTCCACATCTCCATACACACGTAGTACACACAGACAAAAGAGACTGGGTCAGCTCCTCCATATACCCGCGTCCCAATATCTTGACGCCCGGCGACACTGGAACAATGGCGTCTAATCTCGCTCTCTCGGCTCGATAACCGGCGGATCGTCGTTCGTTCGTTCGTTCGTTCGTCGCGTATTATGCAAATGCGCTCTCTCGCCTTGCAGGCGTCCCTGCGCGCATGCACATATCCGGCCGAGATACGCCCTCGCGTGTCTCCCTTATCACTGCTCTACTCCTCCGCCCTCCTCGAGCGTCGCGATAGTCCCTCGGGCATTTTGCATGCCCACCGTAATTCAATGCTCATGGAGGGAGGGAGAGAAGCCCGGCCAGTATATACTTCTGTGCTTTTTGCGCCGATGCGGTCTTCGCCCTCTCGCACGCGGCCCTGTATATATAAGTACGTACATAGTCGTAGCTTTCTCGCTCTCTCGAAGCTTTTCCGTCTGATCTGTTCCGCTCCCTTGCGACGAACGGGTGTTTTCTCTTCTCCTCCCTCTCCGCCTCTCTTTTTTTCGGTTTGTGCCCGTCGCGTCACGTTACAAAGAGTGCTTTTCCCCAAAGGTCTTCGACACGCGCGCGCGGCCCGTATTGCGCGGTGTATATCTCGTTGGGTTGCCGGCGTCGTCTTCTCTTTTTCGCCTACTCGCTTTGCTCGTCATCGTCGTCGACGTCGTTGTTGTTCGCTACTATCGGTGGCAGGTGTCATCCGCTCTCTCGTTACGTTTTTTCTTTGCTACTTCGAGTTTTTCTCGAGCCTGAGTGGAATGGCACGCAGGGCTTATATATATATGCAAGCGAGATGCCATATTTTATCGTTACTTCTTTTGGTCCCCAGGTACACCTCCGGCTGTTCAACATTAATTTCTTTGAACTCGTACTGGTAGAACTATTGGAAAAATGGCGATATGGTCGTTGAAGTGGTTAATTAATCTTTTCGACGCACGGCGTACCTGTTTTTTAGTGATACATTTCTGCCGAAGGAATTCCGTGAAAACGAAAGGTGTCTTCTTCTCTCACACATACACACGTCCGTATTTTTTCTCGCAAGTTTCTATTTTTCCCTCTAGAAGCAGACTTGATATGACTCATGAAATATACCATACCTATATATTTCTGTTTTATCGAATAGCTGTGTGAGTAAGGCTTCTGGGAAACAGAGAAAAGCGATCACCTCCGGCGGCATCGATCATCCACTAAACAGCCGGAAGGCGAGTTTACGCTGTGCTCTCCACACTCATTCTTCTTACAATGTGGCATTGAAACTGCGATGTCAAGTTCCGCGCGTGCGCGCACGCATACTCGTCAAGCTCACGTCTCTCTCTTTCGCTCTGGCTCACGCGCGTGTGCAGACGTCATTTTTGAGCGAAGTTTCGACTGCCACAGACAGCTGCTCGCTCGGTTCGCTTTTCTCGGGTTACCCGTCGCCAGTTTCGCGAGAGACTCGTGCTCGATGTTTCCGCTCCGGCTGATCTTCCTTGAGATTACTATCTCTTCCTCCCTCCCTCTATCTCTCTCTCGTGTGCGAACTTTGCAGAAGGATCTTCTCTTTGTCTTTATTGCCAATATATCTGAATGTGTCGGTGTGTATCCAGCTTGCGCTCACGCGAGTGAGTAAGAGAGACCGCGAGAGCGGGTTCATCCTGAGAGCAATCGCAAGTTCCACGTGCGGAAGGCAGGAGGCAATGGAAACGTGTGTATATATAGAGGGAAGTAGGAGTAGGAGTAGTTGGCCCGGAAATCGATGTCATCGGGATTACGAGGCGGATTACGCGACGCTGGCGCGCGGGAGTCGCGAATATATCCGCGCGCAACGCTCTCCGGTCTGAAGATGACTCTCTCGGGTTTGCCACGCGTGTTTCGGCGAATCTACCTCTATAGTGCACATACGCGCGCTCGAGGAGATGACGACGAGCCGAGTGTATCTGCGTGTCAACGTCTCGCGATGACAATTGATCCCCCGGATCGCTTGTCGAGTTTGAAATCGACTCTTAAGCACGCCTAGCTGGCACTAACTAAACGCTGTCTCGTTTTTCCTTTCACTGTTGTATTACATCTCTATATACCATAACACTATCCTTGAAGGTGCTTGAAATTTTGAACGTTCATAGTGAACGAAAGATTTTTGCCATTTTCAAATTTAGCCGAATTTGGCTACTCAGTACATTTAAAAAAATTATAATACTGTATTTCTTCATTTCTCACTCTTATAGTTACCACTAAAACTACTCCGACGAATTCTAACCAAAATTCGAAACAATGAGTTAATATTTCGTTCATTATGAACGTTCGGAATTTCAAATACACATCTTTGACTACTGCTAATTATATGAGAAATGCCCAACAAATGGGTAAAAAATTTTAAAAAGAATTTCGAGGGCACACCTACGGAACCAGATTTTTTTAATTCTTTGGATCATTTTGAATGTACGAAAAATCGGTAGCACGCGGTCAATTTGGTGGCAAGCTTTTTTGCGGACAATAATTTTATTTTGAAAAAAAATGCTGAAAAATGCCCCTCCAAATATAAATCGTTTTGTCAGGGAGAGTCGCACATATATTTAAAAAACAGCAAATAAGGTAAGTGGCCGTATTAGTGTGCCCTTCAAACAGACGACAGTCCGTATTAGTAACATTTTTTAACTCACGATTATTAACAAATAATACATCAAATCACGTAATTTATGGGATAAATCGTCATGTTACTGTTTCTTGTAATAGCCTTTCATTATTTTTAGGGTTAGAACTTTTTTTCTTACATCTATCCTAGAGAATGCGAGCTTTCATTTGGTTTTTACCGGATGAAGAAATGTTGATTCCTTCAAGTGACATGATTTCAAAAATAAGTGTAAAATAGACAAAATACTGTGAAAATGTAAAGGAGCGGATTTTTCAATTACTTTTATTTACAAAAACTTGTGAATTTTACACTCATCTTTGAACTCATATCAGCTTTAAAGGAATCAACATTTTTTCATCCGCTAAGAGCAAATGAAAGCTCGCATTCTCTAGTTCCATTTTTTTAATGTATGTGCCAATATTCCTAGAAAACGATTTATTTTTAAAGAAGCGCCATTTTAAAACATTTTTTAAAAATAAATTAATTGTCCTCAGATTTACTGTGCTCACAATGTTTTTTTTATATTCAGAATGATCTGGAGAACGAAAAAATCTGGTCTGGTAGAAGTGTGACAGACAAAAAATTTTTATTTATTTTTTGTACCCAACTGTTTGATCATTTCGGTAGAATTACTCATATAGTCAAACGTTAAATATAAGTGTTGTATCGTACGCTCTCCCATAATAATCAAAATTAAACTAAATGTCAGGCCTATATGCACATCCTGCCCGAACTACCTACCTCGTCGCAATAAAAGCGAATCATCGGCTCCTCCTCGCAGTACTCGTCGTCGTCGGTATTAACATACGATTAATACCTCATACCTCCACATCCTTGCGCATATAGCTCGGCCCATGCCCCGAAGGCGAAACTGCTCCTCGTGGCTCTCACCCCTAATGTAAACTACGCGTGAGCTCGCGCGGATTATTAGCTAGATTATACGACGAGACGAACACCCACACACACACATCCATACGACGATCTAGCATTGGGTCATCGTGTCAAATCTGTCGTGTCCTGTATGCCCGAGAGAGACGTAAACAGCGCTGCGCGACTCTCACGACGTATATAAAGCTTGAAATTTTTGCGCCTCTGAATAATGACTGTTTACCGCCGCGGCAGGGAAAGAGCACCGAGGCACGCGCGCTAAAAATGCTTATGCTCCGGAAGAGGAATTTCAAGGATGAGTCGAGATAGAGAGAGAGAGAGAGAGAGAGAGAGAGAGAGAGAGAGAGAGAGAGAGAGAGAGAGAGAGAGAGAGAGAGAGAGAGAGAGAGAGAGAGAGAGAGAGAGAACGAGCGGAAAGAGGAGGAAAGAGAGAGGTAATCCGGTTACTTTTAACGGTCCCGCGCGCACGTCGTTTTGTTGCATGCTACAGCGTCGTGCATAATAGAGGAGGAAGCAGAGTGGAGAAGAGGGGGCGACTTTGCGGGCGAGCGTATGCTCGCAGCGGCGTGCATATTTTGCGTCGTGTTATCGCGCGATTGTTGAGATTTTTAAAAAAAATTTTCCACAGGCGGGCTCTAAGAGGCGAGCCTGTAACGGTTAAACGTTGACAAAGTGATTGCGGATGTGTGTGTGTGTGTGTGTGTGTGTGTGCGTGTGTGTGCGTGTGTGTGCGTGTGTGCGTGTGTGTGCGTGTGTGTGTGTGTGTGTGTGTGTGTGTGTGTGATATAATTTACGATCGGATTAGACAATTCAGTAATGTAACTCTCGATGTCCTCTGATTCATCGTTCGTATGGATGACCGCGTGCTAGCGAAAGAATTCCACGTATCCACTCTATCCGGTATGAATCACACACACACACACACACATACACGTGCATGACCAACGGCATAAATCACGCTCTAATCCCCATGGCCAAAAGATCCACACTGCTGCGGTCGTAAGCCCCAGAGCTCGAGTATTTATAACAATTCGTCGCTTCCGATACAACCGCTACTACAGGGATTCACGGAGCAGGCGCTGAAACGTAGTTGCCATTAAAATTTCGCCGGGATTATTCTTTGTCTATGTGGAATCTCTCGTGCCAAGAAACAGAGAGAGAGAGAAAGAGAGAGGAAGAGAGAGAAGGAGAAACTCGAACGGAGACTCGACGATTGTCGCGCTTGGTTCAAAGTGGTTAGGGGGATAGAGCGACTACAGAGCGAACGGCGAGCCACTCGTTATTGGAGCTTCGGACGCGATCAGTCACTCGAGATGACCTCGTTTTGCCGCGTACGTGCCACTTTAATTCGCGGTCGCCCGGTTCGCCAAAGGATCTCTCTCTCTCTCTCTCTCTGTCTCTCTCTTTCCTACAGGTCGGCGATATAATTGCGTACCGCGCACAGGTTGGCTTGCAGCGGGCTAGCAGCGAAAGAGGTAGTAGTAAAAACCATTTTCTTCTTTTTCGTAGGAAGGGGGTTGGTGGTGCAGAGTGGGGGGGGGGCGGAAGACGCTGTCGGAGCTGGGTAATTGGATGATTTGTTCTCGTGATCGACTTGTTAGAAAAAGAGCCGGGGGTTGGCGGGGGGGGATTTGCTTTGATGGAACGCTTTCGATTGGAAGAGGGGTGTTTTTTTTTATTTGGATCGCGGAGAGCACTTGGCTTATAAACGAACAAAATTAGTGCATTATGAATGTATAATGCAGTAGAACTATGTTTATATGAGAGAGTTTGATGGAGCGAATTAAATAAGTCGGCGTGAAAAATATGTGGCTACTACCGAGAGCCCACCGCGCGGTAAAATGAATTTGGACGTTATGTCTGCATCAAGGATCGTGAACGACAAAACGATCGTCCGAGAAAGTGATTCATTAACATTTGTGCATAATAAATTCTTCCATATATGAGCAATTCTCTAAAACTTTTAACTTTTACAGTACTGTAACATATCTTATGGTCCTCAGATATTTAGCTATCTAAGTCTAGCAAATATTTATAAAATCCACTTCCAGTAACATGTTTTCCACTACATAGAACTTACTTTTAAACAAAGACAAGCTCAATGAGCAATCGGAAGAGGCCTAAATTTAGAGGTTTTGCCTGCGTACCTTAGGAAATTTTCATCCTTACTACATCGTTAAAAAAACTCTTTTATAAATGCTTTATCAACTTTTTTAGGATATTATCCCTTGTTTAGTATTCGAAAATATGTTGTCGGATTGAATGTGCCTGCCTTTAAAAAAAAGTGCATAGCATTATCTCGGCGACGCTGTATTTTGGTAAAAGTAAAATTAAATTTTATTTGTCGATTAAAAAAATAAAACTTTTGCGTTTTTTCAACTTTCTGGGACTTAAATTACTCGTCTTGGAAATACGAACAAAATGTGACTTTGGTTATAAGTGTGCCTCTTATGGAAAGTGAATTATGATCTACTAAAGTACACGATGTCGATGCGCCCTTCGCCTAAAAAATTATCATTTTTTTTTTTGGTGGCACACATAAATAACGGTAAATAGGCCTAATTTGAGTATTGTTCTTTTTTCTACATACATTTTCTTGTAAGGCAGTTTTAAATGCATTCACTCACGCTTATTCATACGTGCATAAGCACACGCAGAGAAAAGTTCATTGGTAGCAAATGGAATCCTTTTGATCCAAGAGGAAAATAATCTTGTTTTGATTGCCAAAATTAATTCCTTTTGCCACAAGAGAAAAATCCTTTTCTGGCAAATTATTCTTGTACGAAAAGGATTCCTCTTCAAGGAAATAGAAGGTCTGGTTGACCAATAGGAAAATCCTCTCTAACCAAAATCATTTCGTATGAAGAAGAAACCTCTTGCCCCCCGAGAAAAAAGTTTAAACGTATTTTCTATTTAAATAAAAAAATGTTACTTCTATTAATTTTATTTATTTTAACTTTTATCTTATTATTTATATTTTTTATGTATTTTATTTTATTTATATATTTTTTTATTTTAATAATTAATTAATATTGATTAACTTCGTGAAAAAATCGAAGAAAAAATGTTTTCGAGGATAGTTCTGGAAGTGCAGTAACTGGGAATCGAATCCTCGACCTTTGCATTGGGAAGCCAGTACCTTAACCACACGACTAACTAAGCTTCTGACGAGTAGTGTTAAAATAGGAAATATATATTTCAGAAAAATTGGATAATTTAAAAAAATTCATATCTCAACAGCTGCTTAACTTGAAGAGATAATTCTTCTTTTAAAATCCAATTCTGTATTCATACTTTCCATAAGAATAACTAATAGTTGATTGTATTGTAATTAATTATATGACTATTTATAGTAATTACCCTTTTTCCTCTTGTGACAAAAGGAAAATCATTTTGTATGTTTTGATGCAAGAAAAATATAATCTTGAAAGACACAATGAATTTTTTGCTTTAAGAAGAATAATACGTTAGATTAAAAACGATAATCGTTTTACAGCAAGCGGATTTTCACAAAAAGATTTTCCTCTTGCTACTAATGGATCATTTTTCTGCGTGCATACAATATTAAAAAACTATGTTTAAAAATAAAGACCACACCCTTTTTATTGTTATTTGGGGTACCTAGAACAGAAAAAAATGAGTTTTGTGAATGTGCCTCAACATTAAATTTTGAAATTTCTATTTAGCTAAAAATTAAAAGTTCCAGAGAAATACTTATACACACACACACACACACACACACACACACACACACACACACGCACGCACGCACGCACATATACACACATATTTATAAATTACTAATTAATACGCGATACCCTCCACCGACGATCGGCGAACTTCCGTTTTACGGACTCTCTATATACCACAAAATCATCTGCCCCGCACGCGATTCTCAGTAGCCGTTGAATTGATTGACCGGTGGGCATTACCCAGAACCGACCAGCGCCGAAAAACCACTCGCACGGAAGCAATCGACATTCCACAAGCCTCGGACATGGTAGTCGTAAATGACTATTCCCAACGAGATAAAAAAAATAAACTCAGGGACAAGTGCAACGACTCAGAGAGAGAGAGAGAGAGAGAGAGAGAATACTTGGATTACGCATGCGTAGGTCAGGTCGTGGCAGTTGACTCGGTTAATTGTGGATGGCCAGAAGCGAGCTTGAGCTTAGCCTGAAGGGGAATGGTGACGTTCAGAGGTCGAAGAACGCGCTACCGTGAGGCATTAGCTTGTTAGCCCATTAGTGCGAGTCTCTCTCTCTCTCGCTCTCTCTCTCTCTCTCTCTCTCTCTCTCTATCTCTCTCTCTCTCTCTCTCTCTCTCTGGCTGTCTGGCCTTGTGTTATTTCTCTCCCCTCCTTTCTTTCTGCCCTGCACCGTTATATTGCCCATACGCCGCTCGCACTCTTTCTCTCTCTCTCGCTCTCTCTCTTGATCTTCTTCTGTACACTTTTTTCACTGTCAGCTGCAGCTCGCGAATTTTTCTGAACCGTAAATTTTTACAAGCGCTATACATGCACCGTTGGGATTGAAACGTTATGTGTGTGTATGTGTGTGCACGCGTATGTGTGTTTAGCTTGTATTTTAGCGAGGAAGAGGGGATTTTGCGCTTTTCGAGGATGGCGGTGGTGCATATCAATTTATGCATTGGGCCATGGTACTACGCGGTATAGTAGTGGGAATACTCTTTTGGGTTATTCCTCTCATTGCGATGCGCATTCTTTATGCTCTATTAGATAGTAATGTTGTTACAGCTGGGAAATTAAATTTGACATATTTTACTGAAATCTAAATAGAAATTCTATTTCGACCTTAATGTAATATTATAGACGGGCACTAAATTTGTTTCAGATTACCTCTTTAAGCTCTCAAAGTTATCTTGAGAAAAATGTTCTTTCCCAAAATACAATTTCTTCCAATTAATATGCTTTCGTTATACTGATAACATAGATTTCAAGAAAAAGCCAAAGTACAGGTCACTGAGACATTCGAGCATTTTTTTCCCACCACCCATCACCATAGCTTCTCGTGAAAACCGTCAATTTACCGCTAATAAACTCGCACATGCGCTAACGCGCGCGCATTTTTATGCATCATCTCTCTCTCGTCCCTTTTCCGCAAAGCCGCGGGCAAAAAACAACGGTTTTAATGAAAATTAAAGGCACCACTCTCATTCTCTTCCTCTCCCTCTCTCTATGTTACGCAACCCCTCGCTACTAACTGCTGCACTATCACCGCACGTGCTAGCTCATCACATACCCTCCTCATCTCTCTCTCTCTCTCTCTCTCTCTCTCTCTCTCTCTCTCTCTCTCTCTCTCTCTCTCTCTCTCTCTCTCTCTCTCTCTCTCTCTCTCTCTCTCTCTCTCTCTCTCTCTCTCTCTCTCTCTCTCTCTCTCTCTCTCTCTCTCTCTCTCTCAGCGTGTACCTTCTTTTTTCGTCACTCGCTCTCGTGTGCCTTTCCTACACGGAAACGTTCCTGATTTCTCGACAGCTGAATTGCACTCGTTGCGCTTTCTCTCTCTCTCTCTCTCTCTCTCCCCCTCTCTTTCTCTCTCAACCCTTTAATTCGTAGTCGCGCGCGCGTACTCAATTTAACGCTTGGCTTTCCGAGGGAGAGAGAGGAAAAAGCCCTGTTGATTTCTGGCTTTCATCAGCTCTCGCTTTTTCTTTGTTTCGCACTTTCGCAGATACATGTACGCGCACGCGTATGTGTGTGTGGGTGTGTCTCTGCCTGCCTCTGTCGGCCTACCCATTCTCTCTTTTTTGTTTTCTATCTTTTACTTTTATTTTTGGTCCGATCGGTTCCTTTTTTCCGATGGTACTAGAGAAATCCGTTGCCGCGACAAATCGCCGAGCGCGCTGCTTCCTTTTTTTTAATTTTCTTTTTTTCGTTCAGTGTACGTGCTGTTGGTGAAAAATATTTGTTAAAACATTGTTCCACGTGAGGGCGGCTGTGCGCGTGATGCTTTTGCCGGACGAGTCTGTCTCGTGCATCATGTGCTGTGGTGCGTGTGTCTCTGCTTGTCTGCGCGTACTTCAAATATTTCATTGTCGTCGTATGAACAGTTACGTGCGTTTATACGCACATTATCTCGTTGACACCGTTCAATCATTGCCTTCTGTCCGCCAATCTTCTCATCTATTTATTTGACTTCTTCGCTCACGTTTGCATCCAAACCTGCGATTGGTACAGCAACGTGCAAAAGTTTTGTCTCGTCTACATGTTCTCAAGAGTAGTATCCTCTGCCATTAAATCGAAAAACACTTTTTCAGCTCTCGGTGTTCTTCGACTTGACTGTATAGTAATTACTGGTGATAATAATGCTGAAATATCCTTGCAAAAAAATTGCTATGGTCGTTTCGAGGTACAAGAATATCCCTCTATAAAAAAGAGATTGAAACATTACGCTGTATTGCGCGCGCATCTCATGACGTAGTATCATGGCGTCGTGTAAGAGAGATAGAGATAGATTTGGCGCGGAAAATGAGTGAAGGCGCGCGCATCGTATCCAACTTCTAGTCTTATAAAAATTATATAAACATCGACACACAAAACGGTAACTTTTAAGCTTCATGAAGTGTGGGAGAGATTTTGGAAATTTGCTATTAAAAAAATATTAGAAACTGCGCAATACGTCAGCAGGTTTTGCAATTGGTTTGAAAAATGTGCGGGTCTTAATCTCTTTTTGCAAAAAATTAAAAACTTTCGTTGCAACGAAACTATGAAAACTTATGTTTTTCTCGGAAAAATTATTTCAAAAGTTTCGGGTCTGGCGGATGGCGTGTAATTTGAAATTGCAAAAATACATCCGCCCGCACTAGTACCGAAATTGCAGAAAAGTGACTAGAGAAAAAATATCTCTGTCTCTCAAACTCGAATTTCACGTGTCTCTAAATTTGTACGCAGTTTGCAGTATCTTTTTCGTTGCAAAAATGTTAGATGTTTTTGCAATTTCAAATTACGTGCTATACCGGTTGTGCGTATCGGCAGATAATTATATCTTCAATAATTGTTATTTAAAAGTATATTTTCATAATTATTCCACAGCTAAGTTGCAGACGATTCATGTTAATATTTTCATGTTTTGGCTTTAATCCCCCCCCCCCCGAAAAAAAAAATTAGTTTTCATAGTTTCGCTGCAAGAATAGTTTAAAATTGTTTTTGCAGAAAGACAAGGATCTGCAGTTTTTTTCAAAGCAATCGCAAAACCCACTTACGATTACGCTGATTCTAATATTTATTTAACAGCAAATTTTCCAAGTTTCTTCCACAGTTATTCAACTTTAACTGCATCCACAGTGCGTTTTACTTTTTCACTATCTAATCTATATCTACAAGACTTCTGCGTCTTCACGTCTAAAATTGTCGAATTCACTCATATCTCGCTACATGTGAGCTGGCGGTTACAGCTCCCAATAATCCATTAATCGACAGGCCTCGTTAGGGCCACGAGGATTTTCCAGCTCGATCGCGTTATAGGCTCCGCCGAAATGCCTATTTACCTCTATATCGACACTTGATTAATCAACGATTCTCACCCTCCCTCTCTCTAGCTTTCTCTCTGTACATTCGTGCTCGTCGCGATAATACATGTGTGACGGGACAGCATCAATCGGGCCGATCTTTCGCCAGACCTACGGAGCGAACGAGAGAACTCACGTGCCTTTCACATCCGACGTCCGGCTGCAGCTGGTTATACCGCGACTGTCGCGCGCGCATCGAATCTAGAGCAGCGTATGTAACGCGCATTGAGGAACGCGTGATTGCGGACTGCCGGTATAAACAGACGAGTCGCTGACGCTTTATGCGCGTGAGCGAGCGAGCGCGGAGGTATGTGGAGGCCGGTGATGACCGTTAATAAACGTGACGGCGACGACAAAGATCATCAGCGACGAGTCAATAGAGGCTGTACCCGGTGGGACGGAGACGGTCGATTGAGGCTGCATGTTCTTTGAGGTTTAGTAGTGGGAGAGGCTTTCTTCGAGCTTGAGGTACGGCGTTGACAACTATCTTTATGTTGGCACGTTGGGGGTGCGTGTTCGAGTACGCGTAACGTTATAAAAATTGAATAATGCAAAAGATGTCATGCCGATCGCTTCAACCTTAGTGTGTAATTTAATTTCGTGTATTTTCACTTTATTTGCGAACACAAATGCAACTTTCCGCCGTGATAAGTATGCGAAAAGAAGTTGTATATTATACTCGGGTGCAATGAGGGCTATTAACGCCCGCGAGTTGCTGCCCCTGCTTCGCTTGGGAGCAGTAAATCCCTAGTGGAAGTCAACAGCCTACTTTATTCTCCCTTGATGCATAATATACTTACTATCGTAATATTGAAAAAAAAAATTTAAAGCTGCGGTTCTTTCAAGATTCATTTTCTATTTTCAAAGCTGATGGGCGCAAGCCTTTTTCTCCGCCCTGAGTATCGTTTGCAAAAGAGAACTTTTCTCGAAAAATAGTCTTCTCAAAATAAGACCAAAAATGTTCCGTAATACAAATTTCTCAAACCGAAGAGATTGGTAGACTCTCCAACTCAAAAAATAATCTAATCGCATTAACTTTCACTGCCGCATCCCCTGTCGGCTTAAATTTATAAATTTAAACATTGATCATCCCACTTTTCCGAGAACGTCTCGAAAATCCCGACTATTTTTTCCCTGGCATCAATTAATTACCGTCGGAGTACTTTACTGCGTCTCCTCCTACCTCTTGCGGATTACACCGCTACTTCCGCGGCTTTATCCAAAGATAAAAAATTCGCCGTAAGTTTGTCGGCTCACGGTGAGCGGCGAGAGGGGGGAGGGCTTCGTCGTAAACCATATTTTTATACCTTTACCAATACGCGCGTCGTGCTGCTGCGTCTCTATAAGGTCAGAACAAATAAAGTTTTATTTACAGCTCCGCTGCACACAGAGAGTTACAGCATGCGGCGGTGGCTTCGCCGACTTTCCCTCCGATATAAATTACGCATCTCTTCCGAACAATGCGCGATCCTAGAGAAAACGCTCTCGTCCTCCTATATGTGAATTCGCCTCGTTACTCCGACACCCGCCGCAGCTTTGCGCTCGTCGACAAAAAGAAAAGAAGAAGAACGAACGAACGAAAGAGAGTAAAATTGCGGGGCGCAAAAATCTCGGGCTCGTTAGCACGATGATGGCCGGCGCGGCGCGCGCGCGCGAATGAATATAGAGCCCCCGGGACAAGCTCTTTGGCCCCATCTTTTGCCGCTAACCCGTTTGTCGGAGGTGGAGTGAGAGGGAAGAACGGTGGACAAGGGGGGCGGGGGGCTTAGCCAACAGCCCCCCGCCCCCTCCCTATATGTATTGTACAGTCGCCTGCGCGGGACGCACGTGAATGGCTCATCATTAGAGTGCTTTCCTCTTTCCACGAGAGGTCCTTTCCCGCGCGCCACTATAATATATATCGAGCGCCGCGCGGCTATTCAAGTCTGCCACCCCTTCCCGCTCTCTTTTCGAGGCTATTCACACCGAGACGCCACACTATATACCCGGCTTTCCGCTATATACCTATATATATGTACGTATCATCTCGCCCGGGTACTTTATGTATACCGCTACGTCACGCGCCCGCCGGTTAATGAGAGCCCCGTTCGCTCACGCACGCACGCGTGTGTGTGTGTGTGTGTGTATGTGTCATTGTACATATATACATATACACACAGTTGTAAGGGTGTACACACACACGGGAATCTCAAAACCTCGTCGCGCCGCATAAATACATTCAACGCGCGATTTCCCGCCCCCCACTCCCTTACAACTGTGTGTATATGTATATATGTACAATGACACATACACACACACACACACACACACGCGTGCGTGCGTGCGCGAACGGGGCACACACACACGCGTGCGTGCGTGCGCGAACGGGGCACACACACACACACAACCACTAGGGGGTACCCCCTAATCGCCCCGCTCGTCAACTCCGAATTAGAATTTTGAAAATGTATCATTTGTAATCTAGAATGTAATATGTTCAATTTAGTGTAGGCTTCTTTTTCTCCAAAGAAATAAAATTTTTTAACCCTTTGAGGGGCACATTTTTTCCTGAAAAAATCGATTTTTTTCAATTGGTTGTTTATACCTACCAAAAAAAAAAAGTTGTACTAATTTTTTGTAATGGTTGTGTAACTTAGTTATTTAAGAGTCTAAAACGCCTTTGTCCAGGTTCAAACTGTGAAATGTTAAAGAAATGAAGAAGAAATGAATGTTAAATAGGTGGGAAGTATACTTCCCACCGTCCCTCAAAGGGTTAATTGAGCATGTACTTTAATACAGTAATCTATAATGGCTACAGAAATAGTTTTTCGTCCCACCACTGTGGTACTGTCATAGGGGCATTAATTCTCATAGCATCTCCATTTCACTGTTCTTGTTAGAGAAGGAGCCATCTCGGCGTCCGGTTAGAAAAGGAGTCATCTCGGCGCCCAGTTAGAAAAGGAGTCATCTCGGCGCCCGGTTAGAGGAGGCATCTCGGCGCCCGGTTAGAGGAGTCATCTCGGCGCCCAGTTAGAGGAGTCATCTCGGCGCCCAGTTAGAGAAGGAGCCTACTCGCTGCCCAGTTAGAGAAGGAGTAATCATCTCGGCACCCGGTTAGAGAAGGAGTCATCATCTCGACGCCAGGTTAGAGATGGAGCCACCTCGGGACCTGATTAGAGGAGTCGTCTCGGCGCCCAGTTAGAGAAGGAGCCATCTCGGCGGCCGGTTAGAAAAGGAGTCATCTCGGCGCCCAGTTAGAAAAGGAGTCATCTCGGCGCCCGATTAGAGGAGTCATCTCGGCGCCCGCTTAAAGAAGGAGTCATCTCGGCACCCGGTTAGAGGAGCCATCTCGGCGCCCAGTTAGAGAAGGAGTCATCATTTCGGCGCCCGTCAGAGGAGTCGTAGCGAAGGAGACATCTCGGCGCCTGATTGGAGGACTCGTCTCGGCGCCCGGTTAGAGAAGGAGTCATCTTGGCGCTGGGTTAGGGAAGGAGTCATCTCGGCGCCCGGTTAGAGAAGGAGCCATCTCATCGTCCGGTTAAAAAAGTAGTCATGTTGGCGCCCGGCTAGAGGATTCATCTCGATGCCCGGTGAGAGGACTTATCTCGGTACCCGATTAGGGAAGGTGCCATCTCAGCGCCCGATTAGGAGTCATCTTCGCGCCCAGTTCGAGAAGGAGTCATCATCTCGGTGCCCGGTTAGAGAAGGCGCCATCTCAGGACCCGATTAGAAAAGGAGTCGTCTCGGCGCCCAGTTAGAGGAGGAGGTATCTCGGCGTCCGGTTAGAAAAGGAATCATCTCGGCGCTCGGTTAGAGGAGGCATCTCGGCGCCCGGTTAGAGGACTCATCTGGGCGCCCGGTTAGAGATGGTGTCATTTCGCGAGCGAATTTTTTTACCTCTGACTGAGGTTTCTAGCACTGCCAAAGTATATTTTTCGGAAAAGCTATATATCGCTTTATACAAATATAAATACTATATAAAGCGATATAAATCTCTTCCGAAAGTGTGGATAGTAGGACGAGCGTGCGGCGTGTCGCCCGAGCGAGCGAGTGTGACAATCACACGAGTGTGAATCATCTTTCGCACTTGTATCGAACGATATTTTTCGATACAGGGGGCGTAAAATCGCATTTTATGCACGCTGTATCGAAAAATATATTTAGCAGTGCTGAAAACCTCAGTGGTAAAAAAATTCTCTCCCGAAATGGCGTCTTCTCTAACCCGGCGCTGAGGTGGCACCTTCTCTAACCGGGGACCGAAATGACTCCTTCTCTAACCGGGCGCCGAGATGACACCTTTTCTAACCGGGCGCTGAAATGGCACGTTTTCTAACTGGGCGCTGATATGGCACCTTTTTAATAGTATTTTGAAGGGCGTTGAGGGGGTGAGTCTGATCGGTCAGATTTTTTCTTACAACTATATAATGTAGAGGGACATATATATACACACACACACATACACACACACACACACACACACACACACACACAAACACACGGTTGGTAACACGCAGCATACGCTGCACACACAGACACACGCGCGCGCGATACGAGAATGTTGTGGTTGCTGTGTTGCCGTCGTCGCGGACGATGGGCGAATCGAATTTGAGAATTGTATTTGTATACAATGACGAGCGGCAAGAAAGACTGGAATGCGGGGAGACGAGTGGTGTGGCAATTGTAATGGTCGATGGGTTAATTGTTTACATGTGATGCCCGGTGATGCCCGCGCGCGCATCTCGAGCATGTATTTTATGAGGGAATTTTCACGTTAGAATGTCTGCGTCATAATTCATACGTTTCTGCGTGTGCGTGCGTGCACGCGTTTTCGTTTATGCAGGCTAACGGTTGTATACCGAAGCGACGTCGTGGAAGTAATGTTTAGCGAAATGCTTGGCGAGTATAGAATGTTATACACATTATTCAGAGGAAAGAATACGGAACAATTAACACACGGGCCTTTATTCTTTCAAAATTAAACCTGCTCTGCGTTTTACTGTTATACTCGCATTCTCTCTCTCTCTCTCTCTCTCTCTCTCTCTCTCTCTCTCTCTCTCTCTCTCTCTCTCTCTCTCTCTCTCTCTCTCTTGCTCTCGAAAAATTTCGAGCTTGTTTACTCTAGCCAAAAACACAGCGTCCCGCAATTTCAGCGGTCATTACGCCTTCTCTCTCTCTCTCTCTCTCTCACTATTTTTCCTCCCCAGTTACTCTTTGTTCCTGTCCACTTGCGCGTAGCAGCGTGACAGAGTCTCGCAAGCGACGAGAGTCGACCGTCGGAGAGCCGCTTGTTGTAAATGCATTTTCATCGGCCTAGCCGCAATTTCTCGTGCGTCTTCTTGTGTGTCTTCTTGTGTTTTACTGCGCCTTTCCTTCCTGTCGGCCGCAATATGGACTGCAGCCGCACTATGGCTGTCTTGCGGGCCTCTGACACCCACAAAGGCTTTCTCTTCTCCTCCTCTTCCTCTCTCCCAAAGAAAAAAAATGTCGATCCGCCTCGTTGCTTTCTTTCTTTATTTTTTCAACGGAGTTTCGGCTCGACTCCCCCCGCGCAGTATACCAATACCAGCGCTGCGCTCCCTCTTTAATCCGACGCGCGGCGGCGGCTGGCTCTCTTCGACGTCGCTTCTCTTTCAATCGCTCGCTATTGACTCAAAGCGTGCGGGAAGGGCGGATGGGAGAACGCAAAAACAGAGAGAGAGAGAGAGAGAGAGAGAGAGAGATCAGAGGCGCGCAGAGAACTATAGAACGCATGAAGTGCGCAGTCACAGATAAAAGCGCCCCTTGCGGATTTGTACATGCGCTCGCGGGTGAATCTCTGCATCTCTCCCCCTCTCTCTGTGCATCTTTCACCCTGTTTTTGAAAGGTTTTCTTTTAAAGTCGAATAATTGTTCTTAAAGCACGGATAATTTTTCCCTTTGTGTGGGTGTAAGCGCGGGGGTGTATACCTTTGCAGTGTCATT
Organism: Torymus aiolomorphi; assembly: GCA_036365515.1. Classification (NCBI taxonomy): domain Eukaryota; kingdom Metazoa; phylum Arthropoda; class Insecta; order Hymenoptera; family Torymidae; genus Torymus; species Torymus aiolomorphi. The sequence continues at coordinate 21,468,738 of CM070876.1, forward strand.
CTCATAATGGGGCGTATTATAACTTTGGCTTATCATTATCATAATTTTTTATTATTATTTTTATTATTGTTAAAATACATAATGCACGTCCAATTCCCTAGCCCGCAGGGCTGATGCTGATGTTAATCGGCTTCAAATATCGCTTGTATACGATTTTGCGCACTGATATATTCTATATTCGCTAGAAAAGAACTGGATTGATAATAATTACGCTGATTATTATGCTATAACGCATCATGATCATTCGTTATATTAGGTATCATTAACGCCAGAATTCCTTTCGGCCGAATCGGGCTGAGTGTGTCGGTAATGTGTGTGTTTGATGACGGCACGATTAACGCGTGTAAAACACGAGGAAACAGGCTCTCTCTCTCCTCTCTCTCCATCTCCCTCACTCTGCCCTTGAGCGACTAATAAACCTGACGCTTGGACGCGTGTATTATATGAACCGCGCGAAAATCCGCTCGCGTAGTCGCGCGCAAAACCTCTATGCTAGTCGCGTGGAAAGTTGGCATCAAGTGAGGCGCTACGAGCTTCTCCAGTGTATGTTTGTAATACATGTACGTTTGGAGATCCCCCATGACGAATAGAGAATGGAGGGACGGAGGAAGGTTTAGTATTAAGACAGACTTTAATTTTTGACGTTTCGATCGCTGCACATGCCCGAACACATCTGAATTGCGAGCTATATGACTTTGCACGCTGATGCGCTTTTAACGTAAATTTCATCAAGGAATGTAAGCTGACGTGGTAAAGTTTGATTAAGAAAAATCAGCATGTACGAGTAATATTTTTCTCGCTTTTATTTAAGCCCCGTGAGGTACTGAAAAAAAAATCACTTTTTCTCTTATTATTTTTTTTTTTTTTTAATAAAGTACGAAAGATACGCCTCGGCGAAATACGGCTGTTCACGGAAACAGAGGAGAGGCCGCATTGCGCGTATAGCAAATGGACTGATTACGAGATTATACGCGAGCGGTGGCTTATCATTCGTGGCAGACGCGGAAATGAAACCTGCGCGCCATCCATATATATCACAAGCGCGTTCGTCCTTGATGTGTGTGTGTGTGTGTGTGTGTGTGTGTGTGTGTGTGTGTATATACACATACACACTATATATAGGACGGAAGACGCGTGGATGGAGCGATAATGAAACTCTAATTTCACTTCTCTCTACTCCGCTGCTGCGCATAATCTAAATTTTCTCGTTACCCTCCCTCTCCCCTCTCTCCCTCTCTCTCTCTCTTTTGTCTGTATCTTTAAGAAAGAAAAAAAAAAAGAAAAACACAGCTTCACGTTCAACAACGATTCTTCACGAGCATTTGCGGAGTGAGAGACGCGCTTATATATCCGCGGCGTTCTCAATTTACGGGCACTTTCGGCCTGAGGCTCGTGCGCGCACGCGCAAAAAATACCAATTACCGCGAGAAACCCGAGGCGAACGAGCGCGCAATATGAGTCATCGGAGTCTATCGTTCGTCCCCCTTCCCCCTACCAGTAAACCGCTCGTGAGAGCGCTTCATACGCTTCTCTCTTCCCCTCCTCGCCCCTCCTTCTTCGACCTCCTCTTACCCATCAAAATTGACGTCTCGGCAACGAGGACGACGCGGTTAATGGCCCATTTGTCATCGTAGACGCCCGTAAAAAGAAAGCAAAGCCTTCCGTTAAAAGAAAGCTTCGGGAAATCGAGGAGAGAAAGAGAGAGAGAGAGAGAGAGAGAGAGAGAGACGCGATGACGACGACGACGAGTGCACCGTATATTAGATCGTTATTGTGCTACTGCTCGTATGTAATTGACAGATCGAACGCGGCGCAGTGTATGTTTTTCCAATCGAATCGGGTATTCGTTAATTTAATATATTGGTACTAGTGTTAATTTGGCGCGCTACGCGCGCCCTCTCTTCGATGTTTCTCGATTTTTTTCGAGTTTCGAGATCGATTCGAGATTTCGAGATACCTCGCAAAAATACTCAAAAACCGAACGAATCTCGATCGCTCAATTTATATTAAAGATAATAGTGTTAAATTCTGAGGTCTTTTTAATAGAAAACTTAATCCGTTTCTATCGAGGATGCTGTACTCTTGTATTTTTAAAATTTTATCTGAAACTGATAGTAATAGACTATACATTCCAGATGTACATAGTGTACATAAATATATTCATACATACAAGTCACACAGACATAGGAACAGATTTTAACTATTTTAAAATTATTGAATTTTAGAAGTAATTAAATAAATATTAGCAGCGACTTATTCAATTTAACGCGACTTATTCAATTTAATAATTAAATTTTATTCAAGTGTAGGGCCAGAAAAGAGGTCTTTCGGTGTAGCTAGTGAACTCAGACGTAAAGAAATATTATTTTATAAACTAAGGGTTATAGATTTAGAGCATACCCACATCTGCCGCTCTTTCTTTACTCAAGTTACATTTATATTTATGGGAACTTTTTTTTGCATATGAACGTCGATTCATTTGTGCTTGTACAATGTAGGGTAATAACGTTCTATGGTTTCTTTATTTAATCGCATACACACACACTCACCCACTCACACACACACCACCCACACCCACACAACCACACACAGATACACACACACACACACACACACACACACACACACACACACACGCACGCACACACACATACTGACGCATATTAGAAATCCAACAAAAATAGATAACACGGGCCCCACAAAAAAACATGTCTGAACTCGATTCCTATTGTAACAGGGAGATAGCGATTATTATCGAATTGAAGCTTACAGAGCCAACTTCAGAGCGTTATCAAAAAATTTCATTGGCTAATACAGTAGGTAAGATAGGTTAGCGTGCAGGCTCGCGTAGCGCGCTCTGCTTTAGAATCTAGTTTCTTTAAATATCTACACTGAGAAAAATGATGTATTAAAAATTACTATAATATGTAGGAACGTGAGGACAATTCTCAAATACCAAAATTTTTACTATATTCTATAGTAAAAATTGATATATACATAATAAAAATTGCTATGTACATAGTAATTTTTACTATAAAATATAGTAATGATTTTAGTACTTGAGATTTGTCCCCACGTTCCTATATATTATAGTAATTTTTAATACATCATTTTTCTCAGTGTATAGTTTTTTGCAGCAAATGGCAGTCATGGTAGAATGCATTATAGGATAGAACGCTAATGGTTCTACTGCCCAGGTTATAAATAAAATAAAAATAATCTTAGAAATCCAACGTTTCGGACGATTTGTTTCCGTCCCTTATCAAGGTCAAAAACTATAGTATTAAAATATACTTAAGTGCACGGAGAGAAAAATTTCAGTAAAAATTACAAAAAGTTCCGCAATTTTTACTGAACTTTTCGGTACTGTGGTAACAGACTGCCAAAATGAGCGGATTTACTTGACTTTCTATACTTTTTATAGAATTTTCAGTAAAAATTACCGAACTGTTCAGTAACTTTTAAGAGAAGGTTTGGAAGTTTTCGTTGGCGTAACGCACGGTGGCGCTGTTGACTGTTGTGCGCATGCGCGTTCTTGAATTTCAGCGAGAATTACCGTGCACAACCGGTAGATGGCGAATATTGAAACTCGCAAGTGACCACGACTTTCCTCAGTTAGTATATAAGTCCGTTGAGTTTCTAAAATTCATATGTAAGCGTTTGCGTATTGCGAAATGTAAGGCATTACTTAGGTTATGTGTAGTATAGTAGTTAGATATGTTTAGGACTTTAGATATAAAAATTTCCTACGTAAAAGCGGCGTGCATATTTACATCTTATCTTACACCACAAGGAAAGCAACAATGGATTCCCAACTATTAAAATGGCGATAAGTGCGATTAATATAAATTATTCCCATAAATAGATAAATTTTTTTTAATTACCATATTCGCCATATTCTATAAAATTTATAACTCAAAAAAGAGTAAAAATTACGGAACGGTTCAGTAAAAAGTAAGTGCTTAGAAAAATTACCGAACTGTTCTGTAAAATTTACAAAAATGTCAGTCTGTTACCGTAGTACCGTGAAGTTCGGTAAAAATTATCGAACTTTTTGTAATTTTTACTGAAAATTTTCACTCCGTGTGGACACAAGCAGTGCATATTGACTAGTGTACACTGCTTGTCTCCACTTAAGTATATTTTAATACTATACTTTTTGAGGTGTTTGAAATTTCGAACGTTCATAGTGAACGAAAGATTTTTGCCATTTTCAAATTTAGCCGAATTTGGCTACTTAATACATTTAAAATCGGATAATAACTGTATTTCTTCACTTCTCACTCTTGCAGTCACCAGTAAACCACACTCCGGGGAATTCTAATCAGAATTAGAAACTTTAAGTTAATATTTCGTTGATTATGAACGTTCGGAATTTCAAACACGTACTTTTTGACCTTGATAAGGGACGGAAATAAATCGTCCGAAACGTTGGATTTCTAAGATTATTTTTATTTTATTTATAACCTGGGCAGTAGAACCATTAGCGTCCTATCCTACAATGCATTCTTTAAATATCGTTTTATTCTCGGGAAATCTTAGAATGCAGGGAAAAGCATTCGGATGACCTTCTTTGCGTGAGCTTTTTTCCCTGCTTTCCAGGATTTTCCGATAACATGATATTTGAAGAAAATTGACCTGGAGAACCCCTTAGTTTGACTTTAGATATGGATTCAGGACTTTAAAATACGTGAAAATTTTCTTTTGTGAGCCTGTAAATTATATGAGAATGTAGTTTTCTCGTATTTCATAATACAACATGGGCTCGCTATTTAAAAAAATTGGTCTGAAGTTTGCAACGTTGGAATGCAATGAAATAAACAAAAAAGATTTATTTTACTTCACGTTTATACGAAATAATATTAATTTTGCGTGTAGATTTAGTGTTTTATAGTATAAAATAACTTTAAATCTAAGGTTTAGATAAAATTCCCGTTGTTTAATAGCTTTAATCAATCATAAAAAATTATTTCGTTGCATTCTAACGATGCAAACTTCAGACCTATTTAAAAAATATGTTTCTCCTACCTAGTTCAAACATGTTTTTTTTTGTTGTGTGCCCGTGGAACCATACCAAGCATACTACTTTTATCTCTCAGCCCATCCTCCACCATTCCTATATACATAAAATGGGAATAAAAAAGGGGGAACAGAAAAATTAATAATTCAATCGCAACCTCGATCCCCTCTCCACTCAATCCGAAAATAATACCAGCCCATAGTCGCCCGTGCAAGCAATGAACAAGCCTTGATTCTGGGTCAGAGTGCATCTTTTCGCTCAGCCCCCCCCCCCCCCCCGCAATCGACAAGCTGGCGCTTGCACGCGCGCGCATTCAATTTTCTGCCGAACTAGCTACAATACATTTACACAGACACACACACATACACATAGCCGTAAAGTGAGGCCTGTAACGCAAACGAAAGTGCAGCGGAACACGCAAAGTCGTCGATCGCGCGGCGAGGGTGCGCTTTTTTTTTCGCGCGCGCCTTTTATCGCGCCTCGCGTAAACAAAAGCTCGGACGGACGTAGGGGGAGGGAGGAAGCACGTGATTTATTCGGCTCAGGTGTGTGTTTATATAGGAGTGGAACGGAATTGATATAGTTCGTCGATTATCGAGGCTTTGGGGAGGGGCGGAGAAGGCGGGTTGATAAAGAGGAGGCGTTATCTATGGCAGGGAACGACGTGTTTATATATGGTTAGGTTACTCAGAAATGCGCATTAAGCAGCAATAATGATTTCGGTGTATATCAATGGTTGCTCGGATAGTGCGTTGGGCTCAGCTATCGCTATGAATTTTCAGAGCATTCACTTACTGGGTTTGCTCGTAATATGATTATGTCAGGGTGATGTATAATATACGATTGGTTGTTATTGATCCTTGGCACATCATCGTATAATAATGCTCAATACATTCTTTATTTATGTCTGTGTTACTTGTTCTAATCGATTTACTGATATGTTTTCTTTTTTGTTTGTTTCAGGTAAGTTACAATTCAGCTACGAGCCATTCAAATGCGAATACCACGATAGCGTGGTACCGCACAATCGTGAGTAACCCGAAGTATTTTAGGGCAATAAGCCATTCATCCAACGACAAGCCTACAGCTTGAAAGTTTAAAAATCATAAAAACCTATTTTGTGCACGGAGAAAAATGGTGTAACAAAAATTACTATATTTATAGTAATCGTGGGACAGACTTAAATTATCATAAAATTTACTACAATTTATAATAAAAATTCCTATGTTTTGAGTAATTTTTACTATGTACATAGCAATTTTTACTATAAATTGTAGTAAATTTTATGATAATTCGAGTCTGTCCCAAAGTTCCTATCGAACATAGTAATTTTTCTTACATTTATAGTAAATTTTCCTAAACATTTCTCGCAGTGTGAATATCAAAGCCGATAATACTGTTTAATGCTGCACTGTTCGATCCATTCGCTCTCTTTGATAACCAAATAAAAAGGCTCTCACACATTCCGGACATCGGTCACCTATACATTACCTAAAATTACAAAATCATTTTACAAAACTATATCGACCCTTACGCGAGCTTCCAAGAGAGAGAGAGAGAGAGAGAGAGAGAGAGAGAGAGAGAGAGAGAGAGAGAGAGAGAGAGAGAGAGAGAGAGAGAAACCCCCACCCCCTGCAGTTCGATTCGACATTCGATGCTCGCGCTCCGCGTAACCCAATATCCATTTTTCACTTCCGTATATATAGCGCACGCAAAAAACTTGGCCCATCATGTCCTCCTCTTTTTCCCCTTTTAATATACAACGACTGGCACTGCTGCTGGTGCTCGCGCCGCCTCGGATTACTTTTCGCGCTGTCTTCATTAATACAACTGGCACGCGCCATATACGTACGTATACGTATACATACGCACACACACACACACACACATGCGGCCAGGCGGTTGCGATCGATGCGCGCTCCGTTTCGCCCCCGAGCTAGCGCGCGCACGGGGGGATAATTTGCATATCTCGGATGATACGCGCTATGTGCCGCGCTGCACAGCATTGTGTCACGCGCGCGCGTCCCGGTATACAATGCCACGCGCACACTACACGCTATCTCTCTCTCTGTCTCGCTCGTTCGCTCGCACTTTCTCTCCGTCGTCGTCGTCAGCGTCATATCTCCGCATGCGTCGCGTGTGTGTGTATTTCTTTTTTATTATTCCGCGAGAGCGCGAGAAAGTGTTATTAGTCAAGAGTGCTACCCCCGTCGCCTGCGTCTTATCCTTAGCGGTATTTGTAATTTAAACCACCGGAGGTCGATTATAAGAATTAGATTCGGCGAGCTCAAGCTGATGATAATGTGGTCGTGGGCGCCCGTAATATAGGTAGTGCCGCACTCGGCCGATGGAAAATAAGGGCTGCGCTGGGCTGAAAATAAACGCACGATAATTTCAATTCTGCTATGCTATTAAAAACAGAAATTTCCGGCAACTCTAATCGATTGTATACCTCTACTGCTCCTCCTCGCCCAAACCATCATCCGCTCGGTATATACACGGCGTCGTCATCTGCGCATAGTGTGCTCTCTCTCTTTCTCTCTATCCATTCGCTGCACCGCGACGGAGGACATAATTCAATTACGGGTAGAGAGGGCGAGGGCGATGCGCCCTCGCCGGCACACACACACACATATGTATTATACGCACATATTTTGCACGCCATCCGTATCCGATATCGATCTACATCATGTACGCGTTTGTATGTGCGTGTGTGCATTTGTGTGCGGCCAAGGCATATAGTAAATCTGCTCCTTTAATTGCGCGAGCGGTATGTGATGTATCTCTCGAATTGTCGTATAACACTGGGTTTTAGGACTTATAAAACGACGGAGTTTGACGAGAGAATAGCGAGAGAATGAAAATGGGCGCGCGCAAGTTGATTGAAATGTTGGCAGGAAGTGAGGGAAAGAGAGAGAGAGGTGGGAGAGGTTTATAGGCGTGAATTGAGTGGTTTCAATTTTTCAGACGGTTTTGAGCTTGCGTGCGAGGCTTTTTGCTCGAGCTTGCAGCTCGGAGAAATATTGAATTTAACATAGTCTTCGAATTTGAATGAAATTTTGTACGAAAAGTAAAGTACATATAGGTACATGACAAATAGGGGATGTTTGATTACTATTCTAAGTAGTATCCATTATGCCAATAGTGACCGACTCTGAATTAATGTGCGTTCATTGTCTTACATTTGGAGAGCATGTACAAAGGATCATTTAATCGCGCGAACTCGCCTGTATTATTCAACGATTCTCTTATACAATCATTTTGTATAATGGTAGGTATAAGCAAACCCTGTGGATCACCAGCGAAATTATTTTTTGTTGACTGTGCAATTTGTAATCCTTAATCGATCATGAAATTTTCCATCTAGTAAATTTTCATAGGAAAACAATAAGATCTCCCCGCATTCTCCCAATATAACGGTAAAAATATAAAAAAACATCACAAAAAGTAAATTCTACAGTGCTTTCTCCGCCAGATATAGATAATGGAAACGGTCCTAAAATACTTCAATGCACCGAAATCCGATATAATGAAAAAGAATTGACTTTTCCCTGATATTTTCATATTTCTGCGGCACGTCATATTGGAAAAATAAGGAGTGGTGGCGAAAAACGGGGTCGGAAAGGGCGAAGAAAAGTAGACAACAAGACCTGAGTTCAAAATAATTTTTCATCGTTCTTCTTAAAATATTCACTACATGGGGAAATAAAAAACAAAATTTCGGTCGTTTCAGGATGAAACGGTTTAATCCGGAAAAATATACGCCAAAAAATGATTTTCCCCCCCTGAAAAGCTATATTCACAAGATAATTCGCTCGCGTCACTCATCGTCCAGACGAAATTTGGCAAAGCCCCCGCGACCTCCACCCAGCGGGCATACATTTTCTGCTCACCCGTCGCGATTTATAAATAACCGGCGCGCCGACAATATACATATATACACATGACTCGCGTGAGTATAGAGCAAACGCGCGTTAACGAGAGAGCTTCGCGCGGCTGTCAGCGTGTACACGCGGAGGCGTGAAAAGAGGTATGTATATATATATATACACCCCCCGTGGCGCGTAAATTGATACAAAAAGCGGCGGCGACGGCGGCTATTACAGTAATTACCGCGAAGACACGCTCGCGCGCTTTACAATTGCCATTTCATCGGAATTTCGTGGAATAACGTATACATACGCCCTCGCAATTATGCGCGCACGTATATATATATATAAAAAAGTACCAGCCACCCCGTAGGCGGCGACTGTATTTTCGCTACATCCATCCATCCTCCTCCCCCGCGGCAACGGAACTTTTTTCTCCCCCGTCTCCTCCCCCGCCTGTCCTTTTTTCATCATTTTCCCGGGTCGGCCGACGCGCGCTCGGGACATCTGCTGCTCTCTCTCCATCCCACGCGGATGGAAGCAGCACCTCCAATTTGGCTGACATGCCATTCAATGGCCGCGCGCGCGGAGACGAGCCCAGCCAGTCTGGGAACGCTGTTTTTTTTTTTTTTTTATTCGCTGGAGCCTCCTTCAATTTTAGCGCACGCCGCGCCGTGCCTGCGCCCCCCTCGGTTTTGAGCTTGGCCGCACGCCAATTCGCCGCAGACGCGACGGATCTATACATATATATATATATATATATATATATATATATATATATATATATATATATATATATATATATATATATATATATATATATATATATATATATATATATACACATGCACGTGTGTATGTACCCTTTCTCTCTCACTCTCTATCTGTCTCGAGCGCACAGTGCTTTCGGAACAGGTATACATACTTGCATATATACATGTACGTATACGCCAGCTTGCCTAACAGTCTCTATCTCACATCCGAGTAAGAGGTCGCGCGGAAATACGCCCAGTGTACCTAGGCAAAATACACGAATTCGCAAATCTGCACCTCCCCCCCACGCACACACAGAGATACGTACGAGCGTCCGGAAAATGCTCGAGTGTATATATAGGGGATCGGAGGGGGGTTATTTCAGCGCGCCGCCTGGCTGCAGAGGCCATTGTGCGTTGTTCGGTCGGTCGGCCGGTCTGCAGCCTATATACCCTCTCTTTTCATGATAAATTGAACCGTGAAAGGAAGCGAGGCAAATCTGGCTCGCGCGCCAACGATCTGTGATAGGCGCGCTTCCAGCTTGCGCTCGCAGGGCTTATCGAAGGGACGTGCACGCGGATATTAAATTAAACGTCAGTTTTCGAAGGGAGCGATTGTAGCGGTCGTATAGTAGTAGTAGTAGTCGTGTACGACGATCTCGCGACTGTGATATGACGAGCGCAGGAGCAGCAGCAGCCTCCGCCGGCGGCTTATTATTGTCGCTCGCGATCGAGGAAAACCCGTTAGGATACATATATATATATGTACGCGAGTTCGTCCACTTCCGCGCGGCGATTAATATTGCCGAAGGTTATCTTTAGAGGGAGACGCGAAATAACATTATCGTGTGAGCCCGGCGCGCTATGGTGGTCGTGATCTGATGTCGCTCGGTGATACAACTCTATCGTATATACGCGTGCGTTTGTGTGGTGCGCGAATGATTGAAACGAGCGCGAGGTTTATTTTTCGTTGCACCGCCTGCGGGCGATCATTATTCTTTTGTTTTAACCTCCGCAGCGAGGAGAAGTGAAACACATCTTGTGTGCTACATAGATAGAGGGATATTAATTATGGGGACGGCGAAGCCCGTTGGGGACCTTTTTTTTTCGCGTGCGATAGTGCGACAAATGCGTTTTTTTTTTATTCACGTCTATAGTCATGTTATCATTTTTCAAAACTGAACTTTCGCACCGCGAGTTGTTGCACACGCAATAATAAAAAGACACGAGTATGGTGTTGAAAGAATAAATGCCGGAAAATAGGCCGTGTGTAATGTATTATAAGCGCGACACGCTGAAATTTGTCGGATATGTTTGTTTATTAAATTGTGAGGCAGCTGTTGCGTTGTTACCGGCGTTGTAGCGCGCGCGCCGTCACGTTGTAAATGTGAAAATTGAAAAATAAACATAGGCCGCCGGGCGAGCGTGCGTGGAGGGAAAGAGAGAGAGGGGCGGAGAGTTACTGCTGCGAGGGAGAACGCATCGATACTTTTGAAAAATTGTTCGCACCCCGCGCGCTGTGCAATGTAAAAATACACTCTTTATTTATGCGGATCATAAATACGACGTATGGGCTAAAAAAAAAAGTGGTGTATCGTTCATTTAATTTACGCCGAAAGAATGACGCTGTTAACGTCATCAGAGATACGTGATAAATCGGTTTTCGGGTCGAACGAACGAACGAAAAAATATATATATATATATCTCGTCGTAGGTCACAGAAACTCATTTTTTTTTTGGTCGTGGGGTGCTGCTCTCTTTTTTGTCATATTTTACTTTTGATATTTTTATCTACTTTCCGTGTTCTAATAGTGATTTATGTAGTCTACGGAGCCTCAATCAATTACGGCGATAGAATTAATTTAAGCAATTTATGAGTATACACAGCGAACCTATACATTATACAATCACTTATCCTTCGCGCGACAGGGCGATTACAGATCGCGTCCTGTACCCCATCGCTCGATCTCGGCGTAAAAACCTCGTGCGCGCCGTCTATTTCGGGCCCCGCTCGCGCAAATCCTTGGCGCGCGGCGTAATGAAATTCCGCGATTACATTTCATTTTCTCGTCAAAATTGCGCAACGGAGCTTCGCAGAACCCTGGTATTACGCCTCTCTCTCTCTCTCTTTCTCGCAAGACTTTTATCTTCTTCCTCTTCTTGCTTCTCCTGAAATCGCGTGCCTCCCGGCTTGTTTTAACGCTTCGCAATCGCGATACCCGCGCGCGCGTTTGTTTAATCGCACAGGTGAATGTGTATATATATACACGTGTATAAGAATTGCACTGTGCTATCGTATACCTACACACACGCGTGAGTGAATTGAAGTTCGCGTGCACGCCTCGCTCGCTGATTCGATTTGCATCTACAACGAGCTTTCTTTTTGCCGTCGTGCGTCAGCGCGCGTATAGCCGCTGTCGCCGTTGTCGTCGCGAAATGTCGCGAAGGGGCGCAAAAACGCCGGGCGGCTGCTGCTGCTGTGGCGACTAGCGTGGCGGATTCGATCGCTGGTGTTGAGCACGATGTTGTTAGCACGGGAGGTGTGAAAACTTTCTGTTCCTGTATTTCTGCTCGCGTTGAAGTGAGTGGAGGTGGATAAATGAGACGAGGGCGGGGCTGAATCGAGTGAATATTGCTGTAAAAGTTGTTTATGCATCTGTGAATTGTCTCGACGTTATTTGGCCATAGTCGACAGATTCTGTAATGTACCCTGCACATTGATTCACCTTGATATAACCTGGATGCAATATTTCATTAACCCGTGATTTTCTTTCTTTGTTTTAGTTCGCATTGTGCAATCGTAATGTTATGAGTCAATAAACACGTCTTTATATATGTTTAGATGTACTGACTTTGGAGAGTAGCATCCGCATAATGGTTATTTAACGAATCTGGCGAACATGGAAAAGTGGCGTCGGGACAACGTTGTTTAAATATTCATTATTACGTGAAATATTCTACATGCTAAAATTTAATTTTTAAAAGTAAGCTACGCGAAGAGAAAGATATTATCATCGTAAAAGTTTACGTGCAGTATCATAAAATATACAATACATAATATATATTTGTATTAAAGGTGTAACTATTCTATATTAAAAAAAAAAACAGCCATTGTTATGGTAAAAAATATGAAATTTTTAATATAATTATCTGTACGAAAAATAAACATCAACATAATGTCTAGGTGTACCCGGTTGCCAATAACGTTCTTCAGATAAAATAAAATAATAAACTTTAACAACAAATCGCCCAAGCAGAACCTTCATCGATTGTTCATCGTCGAAATAGCACATTACACCGTTCTCCCCTCTCCGCGATATTATCTGATAAAATATGCAAGATTCGCCTATAGCACATGACAAAACTTATAATATATCTCAAATTCAATAATATATTCATCTCAGTGTATTAAAAATACTGCCACATTCGGCACAGCATTAATTACTTACTTGTATGAATGTTTGCATCGACAAAATTACTTATATATAAATATATAATATATGGATGGCATGTTGCCAATAAAACATTGAGAAAAAAATCCAAGAATAAATCCAGGAAACTCTGCAGGTGTCACGTTTTCGGTGTGCCATTCGAACCAAACATTATTTTATATTCTTCTTTGTCATCGGGGTAGCTTACTTTATGGTTTACCTATACCCTGAAATTTACCTATAAATAAAGCTAGGCCAGTTTCCTTTTTTGGTGCAAAAATGTCAGCAGACGACATACCCGATTAAGCACAGCACACAGAAGAAAAGAAAATCTTTACTATTAACGATCGGAAATAGACAAATGAAATGTTCATTTATAATTAGACAAATTCGTTAACAGTTAAGTTTGAGTTGTTTACTTAAACGATTCGTACTTATTGTTACTTGTCCGCTAAAATGTATGCTCTATCTACATACGCGCATGCACGTGTGTGTGTGTGTGTGTGTGTGTGTGTGTGTGTGTGTGTGTGTGTGTGTGTGTGTGTGTGTGTGTGTGTGTGTGTGTGTGTGTGTGTGTGTGTGTGTGTGTTTGTTTGTGTGTGTGTACGCGCAAACGGTTTTCCTCGTCCGATACATCGCTGTGAGGCCAACCACGGCGGTAACTTTGGTTAGAAATAAGTAATCGGCTCGCACGGCTATAAGCCCTCGTTCCCTTCTTCTCTCCTCGGGCAACGAGCGCAACCTTTGCGCGCCACCGACTATCGGACTTAACTTCGCGCTGTCTGCGTTAAAGTAACGGGGAAGTTCTCTTGTCACACACGTATACACACACACACAACCCGGCGTATGTATACGTGTATGAATTCTCGAGAGGCGGTTCGCGCTGCGCGGAACTCGGCAGTCGGCTTGAATCTACGTCGGTTATATCTCGGCTCTCCGGTGGGTTTTCTGCTCTCTCTCTCTCTCTCTCTCTCTCGCTCTCCCTCTCCCTCTGGCTCTATATATTCCATTCGTCGGCGCGCGCGCCGGTACTAACGTTTCTCGCGGGCATTGGCGGCGCTGCGTTGTATCTCGTGCACTTGTCGGCCCAAACCGACGTACAAATCGCGCGCGAGGCGACCTAGCGGTAGCTCGATCTTATATATACGTGTGTTCGCGCCGCAGCTATGCCTGTGTGCGACTGTCGCTAGCGGCTACCGCTGTTGCTATTGCTGGTCGAGCTGCCGCTGACCGGCCGTCAATAGTTGCTTTCGGCTGTCGCATACACACACACACACACACACACCCACACACACCATGACTGAAACACACTGTATGGAACACACTAAAGACGGCCTATACGTAAATACGTGAATCTTTGGAATACATATGGAAGTGTGTATGTTGTGTGTGTGTGTGTGTGTGTGAACGTGGATATACATGATGGTAAGTGTACGTTGCCTCCTAATGTGTAGGAAATGTGTATTAGTTCTACCGGCTGTTACGCTGCACAACCAAGGGATACTTATATTAGAGACTTGTGCCGTTTGACGCCGTGTGTGTGTGTGTGTGTGTGAGCGCGTTCGTCTTTGATCTCGGTAAATCACGGACGGGCAGATTGCTGGAAATGCAGCGGGCACAGCCCTCAAACGTCCCTTTTATCCCTTTTATACATTTCCTCGTGCGCTGCTTTCTTGCTCTCTCGCAACTACTCCGCCCCGCCCCCTCCTCTCTCCTCCCCCGCTGTTCGTGCACTTTGCGCCAAGTTGCAACCTAAATTTCTACAGTGCGCCGGGACGTTGATCTTTTTTTTTCTCATTTCGCTTTCATGCGCGAGAGTTAAATAAAATAATGCATAACAAAATGTTGGTTGAGGATTTCGTTTTTTTTTTTTTTTTTCATACTTCAGGGAACAAATCACGTTTGACGACACGATTCTTCGTCCGCCCTCTTACCGCCGAGAAAATGTATAAAAGTTTGGCGCTCTACGGTGAGCTTTTTTCACTTTTGTTGACGTTGTTTGATGAGTGTTTATGCACCAACGTGCTCGGCACGCTGGCAGAGTCAAAGAGTAGTACCCCTGGCGAAAGGGCAAGCAAAAAAAGCGAAAAGAGTCACAATATACACAGAGAGAAAGGATTTCTTGTATTTAATGAATCGTGTTCTTGAAATTGGAAAATCGTTGTACTTTGTGTCAAATGAAAGATTCATTGACAGCTAACCCTTTACGGCACGGCAGTAAGTATACTTACTACCTAACCTAAATCGGGATTTTGTGTATATAGCGCTTAAAATTAAAGTTTTACATGGTGCTTTTTGCCTTTTGTAGCTGTCTGAGGTGTCAATGAACATATACCAATATAAAATTATACTTTTGTATTGCCATTTTTTTTTATAATAAACAAGAAGGCAAAGAAAATGGCAATTTTTTCATAAAAAATCAGCTTTGGAATTGCTGTTATACTTAGAATCATCAAAATGTATTTCTAGGGGGTTTTTGGGGTCACTAATTACGAATCTGAAGTCAAAATTTGAAAATCTACAAATCCAGTAATAATGTTGGCCAAAAAATATAGTTTTAAAAAATGTGCGCCGCAAAGGGTTAAGAACTCGCCAGTTTGCAAGAGATCGGCTAAAAACGCTGTCGAAAGTCCAGAAAGAGCATTAAAACCAAACACATTTAGATGTGTAAGGAACATATGTGCATATATAAAACGATTCCTTTTGTACAACAGATTAGACTGGAAAAAAGACTCGATGAGCACAGGAGCGAAATAATCGAGAATGTTCATGAGAACACACGCCTACACGGAGAGAAATTTTAGAGTAAAAATTACCAAGGTGCCTTGGTAGCGCATGGACAGACTGTCAAAAGCCGTGTTATTCCAAGGTTTCTAATACAATTTATAAGTTTCCCAGGAAAAACTACCATAACCACTTAAAAAAAATACCAAATTATCTGAATAAAAATTACCAGACACACTGGTAAAAATTGAGATCTAGTCATTTTTACAAGGTAACCTAAGAATTTTTACTAAGAAAACTGATAAATTTTACCAAATAACCTGGTATTTGTGTACTCGCGCATGCGCACTGCGCATTATTGTGTTTCAGAAGATTGATACTAGAGGCGTGCGTTACGTTAAAATGAAAACAATACACATATTTTCAGTACGTAATAACGGCGATTCAAATGACTGTTAGTAACAGCTTCCGTGGCGCAGTCGGTAGAACGTCGGACTCTCAACCCAAAGATCGTCGGATCGAATCCCGCTTCCGTAAAAATTTTTTTTCAGTTTAATGTTTTTTCATCCTTGTTTCTGTTTCTATTTCTACATTAAAATACTGTATATCCATCAATATGGATAAAAAAAGTTAATTTTTTTAATTTAAATTAACTAAAAAAAAATTTTACCAAGGCACTTTGGTAAAAAGTTTGAAATTGTCAGTCTATCCATCCATTACCATAGAAACTGGTAATTTTGTCTCGAATATTTGTAATTTTCACTACAAAATTTCTCTCCGTGTATGTACAGGTTATAACAGCTAATTAGGACGCCGCTGCGCGCCCTTGTGGCTGCAAAATTTATTTCTCCTCAGGACTTAACTGTTAATGAATATTCATTTCAAGCGGGCTCAAATACATGTTCGTTAACTGTTAATGAATATTCTTAAATACAATAAATCCTTTCTCTTTGTGATACACTTTAAAGCGCGTGTACGTTTACACATACGCGCGCGCACGCACGCACGCACGCACGCACGCACGCACGCACGCACGCACACGCACACAGATATTTGAAGGAACGTTTTCGCCATCAGCTGAGAGGAGACACGAAACCAGTCTCGGGGACGCCCGTTCAATCTATCTCTCTGTTTCTCTCGCTCCCAGGCGCGTGTAAAATCGTTCTCTCTCTGTCTATCCCTCTCTCGATTTTCCAGCCGGTAAAAAGCAACAACCAGAGAGAGAGCGAGAGAGAGAGAGGGAGCCGCAAACTTGCAGCAGCCGTCACAGATCGCTCTTCCGCTCTATCCCCCCCCCCATTACCCCACCTTTCTTGCTCGCTACATATTGGCTGCGCCAATCGGTCGACGGCAAAAGCCGCCGGCGGCGGCGACAAACTTCGAAATCGAATTCGGCGCGCGCCCGGCCGCTCGCTCGCTTTATTAATGCACGCGGGCACCGGTCGTGTGCTTTAAAGTCCCGACGAACTTTGACCGACTTCACGCACGGCCGGCGTCGCAGCGCGCAGTGTCAGCTTGTGAACCCCCCCTCCCCCTCCCGCACCTTATACTCTGGCATAACGCGACGGTGGCGGTTGGCTTCCGCCTAGAGCGGAGGGAGAGAGAGAGTGTGAGTTTGCGCTAGGCACATTCGTGGATTTATGTCTGCGTACACGGAGAGAAATTTTGTAGTGAAAATTACAAATATTCGAGACAAAATTACCAGTTTCTATGGTAATGGATGGACAGATTGACAATTTCAAAGTTTTTACCAAAGTGCCTTGGTAAAATTTTTTTTTAGTTAATTTAAATTAAAAAAATTAAATTTTTTTATCCATATTGATGGATATATAGTATTTTAATATAGAAATAGAAACAGAAACAATGATGAAAAAACATTAAACTGAAAAAAATTTTTACGGAAGCGGGATTCGATCCGACGATCTTTGGGTTGAGAGTCCGACGTTCTACCGACTGCGCCACAGAAGCTGTTACCAACAGTCATTTGAATCGCCGTTATTACTTACTGAAAATATGTGTATTGTTTTCATTTTAACGTCGCGCACGCCTCTAGTATCAATCTTCTGAAACACAATAATGCGCAGTGCGCATGCGCGAGTACACAAATACCAGGTTATTTGGTAAAATTTATCAGTTTTCTTAGTAAAAATTCTTAGGTTACCTTGTAAAAATGACTAGATCTCAATTTTTACCAGTGTTTCTGGTAATTTTTATTCAGATAATTTGGTATTTTTTTTAAGTGGTTATGGTAGTTTTTCTTGGGAAACTTATAAATTGTATTAGAAACCTGGGAATAACACGGCTTTTGACAGTCTGTCCATACGCTACCAAGGCACCTTGGTAATTTTTACTCTAAAATTTCTCTCCGTGTATATATATATATATATATATGGGTGCCTATATATACATATATTTACATATATACGTCTATACTTTGTAACCGCGGCTGCAGCGCGGTTTTCAAGAATGTTTGCTGGGAAAGGTGTGATTGATAGGCTTCGCGATGGGAATATGCGGAGAAAGAGAGAGGGAGCGAGGGAGACAGAGAGAGAGAGAGAGGTAGAAAGAGAATGCGTTGCTTCTGGACGGGGATGGATATGCGAGCCGCGAATATAGGTGGTAGTATTATTTTCGAGGACGCGAGGTGTGAGTAGTAGTTCGGTGAGAGGAGGCGGGAGCATCTTTTTCGAAAGTGAATAATTGAGTTGGCGTGGGCGCTTGTAGCGGATTGATGAAGCCTGATAGATGAGAGAACCCAGAGCTCTATCTCTCTATCTTTCTCTCTTGGTTACTGGCGAGCGAGTAAATTTTTTAGGGGATCACGTCGATATGTTGTTGTGTGTGCATATGTGTGTGTGTGTGTGTGTGTGTGTGTGTGTGTGTGTGTGTGTGTGTGTGTGTGTGTGTGTGTGTGTGTAGGAGTGATCGACCTAGTTTGCGGATATATAGAGCTGTTTGGTTAATAAACAACGATTTTGAGAAATCGATTTACCGAAAAGTTTATTTCCGCGCTCGGGGAGTTTTTATTTTCGGCAGAATAAGGCGAACACGCGTTAATACACGGCCTTAAGTAGAAAAAGACGGCTAAGCTCAGACGCGCGCGACGTCGTGTTCCCCCTCCCCACACTCATTCTTCCGATATATATACACATACACACACACCACCTTTCCTCTTTCTTCTACTTCACCTGTACCCTCGTGCCCGAACAAAGAAAGTCAATTTTCCCTAAACAGCGGAAACGCACAATTCATTCGCGGCACGTTTTTTTCCAACCCATTCAGTCCGGCTTCCATTCTCCGAGCATTTACAAATCAACCTCTCTCTCTCTTTCCATCCTCGCAGCGCCTGCAATCTGCATAAACCAACTTCCCAAGCTCTTCCGCTGGCAAAAGAAAAACAAAGCTTGCCGCAGCGCTCGAAAAACCAATTCTGCGCCAATTCTTGCAAAAGCGCATCATCCTCATGTGCACTGGGTAGGGAGAGAGTGAGAGAGAGAGAGAGAAAAATAGAGAGAGAGGGAGGGAGGGAGAAACGGGGATGCATAAAAAGCAACCACGCGCACGAGACGCTAAAGAAGCGAATCATCTATACGCACGCATGTGTATGTGTGTGTCTGTGTGTGTGTGTGTGTGTGTGCCGCAAAATACTTAGTCAAGATGCTCGTTCGCGAGTTCTCGCCTTTTCTCTTGCATGCGCGCCTCATTTTCTCTCTTCTCCGCCGCCTTCGTTTTTGTAGCCGCCGACGCCCATTGCAGCGCGCTTCCTTCATTAACTCGAGTGCTCCGCAGCTTGCGAACGCCAGCGAGCACACAAAGACCCGAGCGTTTTCTTCGAGAAATTTTCGAGCGCGCGCGCGCGCTTGGCTGCGGCGGACTACTTCTTATTCTCATTCTTCGCCGAAGGGCTGCTCCGCTGTCTTCGTCACTGTTTTCTTTTTGGGTTTGCGCTTTGTTTCGGTGGAGATGGCGGTGGAAGGGAGTGCAGAGGGTGTAAGTGGATTATGTTTGGGTAATTTCCGCGGCGTTCTCTCGCTGCGGGGGTGAAAGAGTAAGAGAGAAAGTGAGAGAGGAGCTTGAGAATTGAAATTTTGAGCCGGCAGACGGGGCGAGACTCTTGGTTGAATTTCTTCGGTAGACACGCGGTCCTGGAAAATTATTCGAAAAGCGCATTGTGCCGAGTGAACATTGTAAAAGGACAATATAGTGATTTTTATAAGGAGATAATGGCTGTTTCACCGAGTACTTATTTCGATGTAATAATATACGTTGAATAATATACCTACTCTTATACAAATGGGAACAAAACGGTTTTTTTTTTTAGAATATCCAATAATAAATTTGGAAGTGTGTATTTAGAGAAGTGCGGTGCATTGCGGTGATTAATAATAATAACAGTGAATTATAATAAGAAAACGTTGCACCAGCCGATTTCACAATGTTTATAATGATGCAACTCCAAAATAAATCTCGGTGCTTCACAATTTGCGTGAAATTCATTCATTAAAAAAAGAGTGGAACCGCAATTACGCTTAAATACCGTCGTTTAACGAAGAAGGGAGTGGGAGCACAGAGATAGATAGAGAGAAAGAGAGAGAAAAGAGAGAGAGAGACAGAGAGAAAATGAGCACCGCGCCGCTATCCCGGGATGAAATTATTTCAGCGGTTTTCCCCTCGCCGTACATTCTATACACGCGCAAAAGTAATATCAGTACCGCGTGTGCGTAGACCGAGAGACAGAGAGAGGGAGAGAGGAAGAGAGAGAAAGATTATTTCGCTCGTCTGTTAAAATTTAAGCTGAAAACCCGTCGCGCAAATAACACATTCGTCATGCCGGGTATGAAATCATAGCTCTTCAAACAAAACTGATGACCGTGTTCTCTCTTTCGCGTCACGGTCGTTATAATTTAAATTAATCTCCCCATAATAACGGTCCATTTGAAAAATTACGACACGCGGATATATATAATATCACACATAGACATAGACATAGACAACGGTCCATTTGGAAAAGTACGACACGCGGATATATATAATATGCGTAGCTCGAGAAAATGCACCCTGCAAATCTCTCTCTCTCTCTCTCTCTCCCTCCACCACTGGAGCGCGACGTTGACGAGAACCCCCCCCCCCCCTCTCTCTCTCTCGACCACACCGCAAACGGATCGCCTATATGCTCTCGATAAAGCGAGCTTTTTTGCTCCCTCACTCACTCTCTTGCTCTTTCTCGATCTCTCTCGCTCTTGCTCTCTCGATCTTTCTCTCTCTCTCTCTCTCTCACACCGGGAGTAGCGAGCACGTCGCGCACTCGATCATTGCTATAGCCGGATCCTTTTTGTATGTATACATCCGCGGCTATACGGACTATACTTCGTCAAAACCCGTTCCTCGGAAAAACTTCGACGCCCCACCCCCCTCCCCTGATTCGTCTTCGTCAGCGCGGTCTCGACAGCAGCTGCACTCGACGCGCGTAATTCTCGAGAAAAGCGCACGGTAACGAGGCGCACGCGGGAAACGTATATATATGCGAAGGCGCGCACACGCGTTGCTAAGGAGAGAAAAACCGGGGTCGCGTGTAGTGTTTTTCGGAGTATTAGTTATGATTTAACGGGGCGCGAGGAGGGGGGGGGGGGTGAGATAAATAGCGCGCGTGTGGCTACAGTTGTTTCAGGAAACAAAGTTTTTTACAAGCATTATATACCGCGTATTATCCAACAACACACGTATACATATATCCTAAAATTACGTGTAATCAAAGGATCATTATTTCGCGCGTCGAGCGGTTTATTACATACGTATTCATCGCCTCTTTATTGCCCTACGTATAATAGGCGCTAAACTGCGTTGTCCAGTTGCCGTGCACGTGTAGTACGGCGCGCCTGCGGTAGTGAAATAATAATAATAATAATAATAATAATAATAATAATAATAATAATAATAATAATAATAATAATATGTTTATTTGGTATGCCCAAAATACAATTACATAGCAATTAATTGACATAGTAAGCGCGGTGGTACAGAGTGAATTATTGGTACAGAGTTAACAAAGAGATCGCTCAATCGATATAATTAAATACTAAAAACTTAATAACTAATATCACAGATATAAGAGAATGTATCGCAAAATTTCGGATTAAGCTCGGCAGAAAAGCCTACTGGCCTAGCGCGTATCCTCTCACCTTTATTTTCCTTTACCTTGTTACGATTGAGTTTACATGTATCGGGCGATTGTCATATTTACTTACGCAGCAAGCATGTTCCAATCGCCATGGTAAGAGGGCAGTATGATAATAGGTAAATAAATAAGTCGTGGTGCAGGGATGCGGCCTCTTTCTTCGCACGACTATCGCGCGGGCTCGGACTCCCTTGATGGATCTGAAGTTCGCAACGTTGAAGTGCAACGAAATAAAAAAAAAATTATTTTGTTTCACGGTTATACTAATTAATATTAATTTTGTGTGCAGATTTAGTGTTTTATAGAATAAAATAACTAATTAGTGCTTATGTTGTATAAGCCATATGCGAAATTATTTGATAAGCAAATTGGGATTTGACATTCGTATATATAGCTAACTAAAATACCTACTAAAATATATCTATGCAGCTAGTCAAGATGGCGCGTATTAGCCACCCTACTGAAAAATCTCATGTGAAATTCTGGTCTGCGAGCTGCTAATAGTACATATAGTACTTTATTCCCATCTCAACTGTGGCCACTTTTTTATTTGGAAAGTGTTTTATCATTAATATTTAAGTGTATTATTTATTGATATTTGGCTGTTTATATGGAATTGACTTATTTTTTGCAAAAGCGGGAAATATCGCCATATTTCCCGCAAACGTTAAATTTGTTGAAAGAGGGAAACAAATCTAACTTTTGTCCCGCTTTTCAAGGAAAAAAGTGGCCATATTTGTTGAGATGGGAATAAAATCCCTTTAATGATAAAAAATCAGTTTCTGGGAATTAGAAGTCGCCTATTAGGTTACGCTACCCCCCAGATAAGTTCAAAAATCTATGTTTTGAAGCGTTTTAGCCATTTTTTTACATTTTTAGAAATTTTACACATACGATCTCACGTGAGATTTTTCAGTAGGGCAGCAGCCCCATTTAAATACACAGGCTAACCTGCGCCATCTTGGTTAGCTATGTATACGGATGTCAAATCCCAATACTTATGCGTGAATTAACCTTTTACGATAAACAGCTTCACGCAAGTAATTTGTTGTCGCTGCAATGACGGATAATTTGCAAAGATCTTACCTTAGAAAATTACCGTAAATTTTTTACAAGTTTTTTTTGACCTTTGGGGGAAGTTTTGCAAACCACAATATGTGATAATTCGAAGTTTGGGAAAGTCTCATTGCCCACGTTTGTATGAGGTTGCGGTAAACGTTTCTGAATTAAACTTTCTATAAACTTCATACAAACGTAAATTTTTTCCACAGAAAGGAAAAGCCAACATTTTCAGATAAGACCTACTTCCTACAATACTGTATAATAAACTAACCTTCCAACCTTAATATTTTTATTATTTTCATTCATTGCAATCATAACATTTTCAATGAAATTCTAAATAGTTTTCAAACGCTTCGCGTGTCACGCGCTGCTATACACACGCGGAAGGAAAGGTTATTCCGACTGATACGCCCATAATGAGCGGTTTTACGTGCTTTACTTTGCGTGTACGCACCTTTAACTTCTCGACACGCCCGCCGTGCGAACAGCCGTCCCTTCTCTCTCCCTTTGTTCTTGCGAGGAATGTTTGCGCTCTATACTCGTCTTCTCCCTTTCTCTCTCTCGCTCTCGTTCTCTCCGCTTTATTTTGACGTCTCGAATTTCCGGGAGAGCGCGCGAGAAATGGTTGCGCAGAGTCGGAGGAGGAGGAAAGAAAAACGGAAGTAGCTAAGTGACCCCGGTAATTTTCGCCCTTTCTTCCGCCCGAGAACTAGAGAGTGAGAAAAACGTGAATTACTGCGTGGGCCGCCACGAAGCGCGCTTCTCTTATGCTGCTGTAATTGTTCGAACGCTTCCAGTATTTTTTTTTTTACCTCCTCGCAAGGGTATTTAAAACATTCTTGTAGACGCGTACGAGCGTATGTGCGTGCGTGCGTGTCTGTTTGTGCAGAGTTCCAGGCGATAATACCTAGAGTAAATAATTTCACTTCGCGCAACTCTCGTCTGCAAACGCCCACGATACGTCGTCGGCGTTCTTCGCGGAAGGGGCGTATTTCATTCTTTTAATAAAAATTATGGCCTCGCGTAAATTAGCCGGGAATAATTTCTCACGGTTAAAAAGCAGTTCACCGTCGCCGCAGCTGCACGAACGCCGCAACGCTTATGCCCGCGTGCGCGCGCGTTCTTCATACTTAGCGTTATGAAGCGTTCAAATATTTGCTCTCTCTCGCCCGCTCTCCGAAAAAGCATAGTTGGCCGCGCGCGCGCGCGTCCTACTGCAACATTGTATTATAAGGTGAAAAACACACGCTCGCAATGCTATATTTGCATGTGAAACATTTATATACACAGCATTTCCTTCGTTACCGCCCGTGCGTTATAGTGCTCGCGCGAACTCGAGAGCGATCGAATATATTATTTATATCGGGAAAACACGGTGGGTTATATACCCGCGTACACGTTGCTTCCGTTGTTGTTTACCCAGCCGCGAAGTGGTACTCTCGCTGTGGTGGGCGTGGGTGATACAAAAAAAAAAAGATATGAGCGCGCCGCTTTCCATTTTGCATGGAATAAAGATTGCAAATATGGGAGTTTCTTTGTACATTATTCGCGAAATTTGAAAACGTCTGAATAATACGTTAAACATTCATCTCGACAACAATAATCAACCAAACTCATCGCAGCCATCACAAGCCGAAATGGGCGGCCGTTCGCCTAGGGTAAACTACCCAATAGATAGCCAGTTAAAGCAGACGACATTCCAATAGATTATAGACGACCTTTGAATACCACTTACTGTTATAATAGATAGGCCGTAATAAAAAATTATATTCAGTTAATTTTGAATCCTTGTTCTAAGTAAAACATATAGTTTGGCTTAAAAGTTCAAGTTACTTCTTAATTAAACGGTGATTCGTCTATCTTTTGGGTTTTTTACCCTATATTACGCACTCTCTAATCTACGCCGCAGCCCAACGGAGATAATCGAAGGTAAAAAAACGTGTCTCGCTCGCGTCTCCCTTGCTGCATCCTTCCACACACCTCTCCTCCTTCTCCTCCCTAGCCTCCTTGCTCCTCATAGCAGCAGCCTCGCTCGGGCTCATCGAGTGCTTTGTATTTAAGTAGATTATACATACGCGCACACACACACACACACAGACTGTAGACATCCGCGCGCTGCTGCAGCGGTAGCAGTAGCACCGGCCGTGAGCGCATAATGGAGAGAGCAACGTAGCAGCAGCAGTAGTAGTCGGGTTATAGCTGCACGCGCTGCAATTCGAATTTGCACCGTAAGTGAAATTCATATACCCTATCTCCCCCCTCCCGCCCTCTCTCTTGTACCTGTGTTTCAAATCGTTAGCAGCTGAAAATTCGGGTTTACATTCTTCCGCCCCGAGTACCGCCGTTGCTTTTTATAGGGAGAACAAAGTAGGCTAATGCCGTATTATAAACGCAGGTCTTGCAAGTTCGCCAGGGTTTGAGCGCGTGCGGGCGTCTTGTGTGTATACGTATATGTCGCTCAATTTTCTACGTCGACGTTTGCCTATATGAGAACGCGCGCGATTTTCCAGCTCGCCTGATGCGCCATATACTACAACTCGTCGTCGTCCTTAACTCTTGACTCGTAAAAAAAAGATGTCAAATTCACGCGCGAGATTTCGGCTCGTATAAACGGCTTTACGATTCGCGTGCGCACGTTTATGTACGTCCCCGTCTTCGCGTATAATACGCACACGCACGCGCACCCGTGCGTATATATGTACATGTGTGGATTATGCGAAGTACTCGAGGTGAATTTAGCGCGTCGTTTGTCGTCCATGGTATATTACGGTATCAAGCGGCGAGAAAAATCGCACGACCGACGACGACACGCACGCGCTATGGGTTTCAATCGTTCGAGCTATATTCAGGCGCGTTCTGTCACAGCGGCCCTATAAATAGGCTTTTACGCGCGGCTCTTAGTTTATTTTATTGCCGCGGGAGCGTACAGGAGTGTGCGCCTGCGGTTGGATATCTACGGACGTACGCAGAAACCGAGGACGGATATATATAGGGTCCGGCGAAAGGAGAACGGTGGCGAGGTGCAAGTGAAGAGCGCCGTTCGTTTGGAATATGGATCGATTGGATTTATTCAATTGCTTGATTAAATACGGATAAAAATATATCGCGGCAGGCTCCTGGAACTTGACTATGTAGGTTAGTAATTTATAAGTAGTAATTAGTAATTTATAAGTAGTAATTAGTAATCATCACCTTCCGCACCAGTGTCGAAATATACTAATTTGCGTGACCGTTCCAGGAGTGACTAATTTCATTGTAATTGTTATTTTTGAGGATTTATATATTTCTTTACTGTTCATATTTGTATTTTAATTGTATGTAGCTTTGGTATCGCTTTTTAATCGTCAGGACTTGCTCTTCAGTATTAATTTTTATTTAATGCACGACTGTGATAGCAACAAATTGTGACACAATTAATAATATACGACAACGATTCCCACGACCTTATACGTGATTTCTTGCGTGATTTTACCCTTTGCAATCGTCATACATCTGTCTGTATCTACAAGAAGAAAAAAAATCAATCACATCGCGCGTCTCCGCAAGAATAGCCCATACCAAGCTCCATTTGCTCCGACTAAAAAGACCCGCGCTCGTGTCGCCTCTCTCGCTCTCGGAATCTTATCAAACTTTTCAAAAGTCTCCGGCCGCGTTCAGAAGGGAAAAAGAGAGATATATACATAGTTGGTGCCGCAAAGTACCGCCTCGACGTTTAGGCCCGGAAACTTTTTCCCACGAGCCAAGCGAGAGTCCTGCTCGATAATGACTTTTTTCGGGAGAAGGCCGCAGCGGATCTCGCGTGACGACGCCGTAGTTCGCGGGAGATGCGCCGTGAAGGTAACTGCGCCGTTGTCGTTCAAGCGCGCCACCGTCGCGAAGGCAGAGAGGGCCGTAGAAGAAGAAAAAGAAGAATGAGAAGCGTAGTGGCTGTAGGCGCCTGCTACGACGCCATTAAATTTTGTCTGGGTTAATTGATTGGTCGACGGTTTTCTTTTTCGTGTTTCTCTTTTTTTTTCTACATATTTATGTCAGACTTATCGGGGTAGTGTGAGTGTGCGCTTGCGTGAAGAAACATTAGTCCCGTCGCGCGACGCTCGCGTTATAACTAATCTGGCGCGCGATTCGAACATAAACTTCGCACGTCGTTTTTTACCAAAAAAAAAAGACAGATTCTCCTGGCACATGCATGCCGTACGTTTAAAACGAGACACCAAGCTATCACAGCCTACTGCTATACAACATATATATATATATACGCCATTAATTTCGAAGTCACCGTGCGTACATGGCCTATCAGTCAATAACGCGCACGCACTCGCGTGTCAAACACGAATTAACGTCGTCGCGCGGGTGCGCGCGCGCGCACGATTTACTTGCCGCCAGTGTATAAGCTTATCTGATGCACGCGCTCGTACGGCGGCAGCCCGCCCCACTTTTACCTCGACTTTTTAATTTACGATCCTCGCACCGTGCTACACGCGTTTAAATACATTATCTAATCGCAGAAACACACAAACCTCACACGAATTTTTTCTTTGTATGTATATCTCGCCCCTCAATTTAGAGAGACCGGAGACAGAGGAGGGTGGTGGTGTTGTACCTCGACGCGCCCGGGGCTCTGCAATTTCCGTCCGCTAAGCGGGAATTAAGCAGTCGATTGCCATAAGCCTCTCGCCATCGGCGAGGACGACGGCCTCTCCACCTCCTCTTAGAAACTTGGCTGCGTGGCGCTTCTATGCGCTGCTGCTGCTGCTGCTCTGTTTGTACGCGCTGATCCCCTTTACCCCCTTGAAATTCCGTCGGACTCGAGATCTAGAGGTAGAGCGGGAGAGAGAGAGAGAGAGAGAGTTTACGAGAGGTGCTGCGGAATAAGCGTGGACCGCGGCGACCGACGGGAAGAACCCGCGATTGCGCTTCGATTGTTAAGGTTGAAACTTTAGGCGGAGACTCTCCTCCAGTTTAATTGTTAATTAAAATGGCACCGCGCGACCGGATGGCGAGCGGAGTGCAAGTTATGGAAAAGTTACAGAGTAGCGGAGGAGGTCGTCGTCGTCGACGATGACGACGACGACGACGGTTTATTATAATTTTGTAGATGGTACTCAAAGAGAGAGACAATGCCGGTGGCGGTCCGTACTGTTGTTGTTGTCCTCGAGAACGATCGCGATAAAATCCGAAAGCCAAGGCGTGCGGTTTATAAAATGTAAGCGCTGTATATATACGTTTTAATTACGAGGAATGCTTCGCAGCCAGTTTTTTCAACGCCGTGGAAGCGTGAAAGTGGACGACGACTTTTTTCTATCCGCTTCTTTTCTTTTTTTTTCTGCTGCCGTCACGAGACGTGATCGATCGCCCGCGTATTATTACACAGTATATGGCCGTTGATAATGAAAGGACACCTTAATGACGTGGAAATTTCGCTCCCGTCGTCGTCGCCGTCGTCGTCGTCGCTGCGTGCTCCCAAGACCGACACTGTCAATTTTACAAATTACACGGTACGTTCTATATAGACACACCGCCGTGCGTGAATATACCTACACGCACATACACATACACCCGTGTCTGTCAATGCGAAAATTGCCGAGTCGGGCGGGCGCAGAATATTTCGCCGCGTGTATAACCGGCTCTCTCTCTCGCACGCGAGGAATACAATTAAAAAACGTGCCCTGCGAAAAAGCATAAATTACTCGTTGGAGACTCTGGCGGTGCTCTTTAAAATTGCCAAGGCCGAGATTTAAAATTGTGACGCGTCCATATTATATTTATCTCAGCGCGGTCCGTTGTGCCTTTGTATGGGCATTGTATAAACTGCAAATTGCACTTTCGAAACTAGATTTTCGAGGAAGAGGAGCCGCGTCACTTTCGCGCGTCAAAGCGAAATTAAAAGTTGGATTTCCTTTTGTACATAATATGCGTCGAGTTGTCGCGTTATTATTATTCATACCGTCGTTTCGTTGGCGCTGAGTCAGTCGACAATTTTTAGCACCGACATTTTACCGAAAGCCATTTTACATATAGCGTAGTAGAAAAAGGACGAGCCGGCGATTTTCAATGGCAAAGAAGATACGTCGAAAGTTTTTCGCCCTTGATTCTCTAAATTATCATATTGAAGTGCAACTTATATATTTATAACAAGCTAATTAGAGAGCTGGGGAAGAAGACGACATTTACATCCGGGCGACTTTTAACTAGCCAAAGTACTATTATTTCTCTCTCTCTCTCTCTCTCTTGTCGAATATTATTCACTGCGAGAGCCATTGTCGACTTTGCCCCGGCGCGACGACGAAGAGTAAGTAGCTCGCAGCTCTCGAAGTCTTCCTCTTTGATCTCGCCATCTGCGCTCCGGGAATTGCGCGGATTTACGCCCAGCACAGTCCCCCCTGTTACAAAGCGGTCACACATTGGAATTTCCCGAGTGTGCTGGGACAATTAACGTTTTAATCTTCCGAAGCATTGCAGAGATTTTCGCGGCACGCTAGCGCAAGTGGCATCCCACCGTACTGATAGCTCTCTCCACCTCTTGCGTTCTAATTACTATACCTTCCTCCATACGCACACGCACACATGCGCTTCCCCTTTATGACACCCATACGGACGCTCGCCTTTGTTTCTCGCGCACAGCGATTTCTACTTTCGTGCAAACGAGTGCACTTTGAATAATAAATACCTATATACGCCGGTCGCGATAAAGCCACCGCGCGAGCGCGTTATTACTGTATTACGGCTGAGAGCACGCCAGAGAGTGTGTATGTGTGTTCCATGGGACAAGAGAAAGGTTTTAACGAGAGAGGGGGTTGTCGTGGTGGAAAGAGCGCGCGCCGACGTATACGGAAGTTCGCTCGTACCGCGTGCGCCAACCGCGGTGTACTCAGCGGACGTGTGGCGTGTGGTGGGAATAAGTGATAAATAGAATGGGCCGGAGAGTGATAATAAAAGCCGGCCCGAGAAAGTGTGTATATCTATATATAATATATATGAAAAGAATAATAAATTGGGTTCTTATCCAGCGATGCACTGAGAGAACGTAAAATCGCGAACGCGCAAATTCGCGTCATTAAGTAGTGTGTGTGTGTGTGTGTGTGTGTGTGTGTGTGTCGTCATTGACGTGGGTGGAGTGTGTGATGTGTGTGCCTCGCAATGATTGAGATATTTCGTCGTCGTCGCGGCCGCCATTATATATATCACGACGGGGTGGCGCATATAAACCACGAGCTAACTGGTCGATCGTGCGGTGGGCCTCGATGCTATCGCGGGGCGTCATTGTACGTGTTATGTAAATCTCGCCTGTATTATTGCAATTTGCAGCGCGGCGAGCGGTATCGCGATAACGCGCGCGCGCCTTTTTTCTCTCCTTCATCGCGTATACACCGTATAACGAGGAGGCGACTAAATTTTGCGTCAATTATCCCGTCGTCCCCGGCTGCTGCTGCTGTGTGCATATATATATATACACATAAGCATTTTTTACGTTTAATGGGATTCGATATAATGCAGCGATGGGGGCCGAAAGCGGCGCCGCGCGCATTAATTTAATTGTAGCGGCGTACGCGCGCGTCCTGAATTTTCCAGCCGCCACGCTCACGCGCGTATCGCTCGTATAGTAAATGCGAAAATTAAACTATATATACGCGAGAGAGAGAGAGAGAGAGTGAGACGGGGCTTATCCGGACTAGACAAGCCGCGGCGGTGTGGCGCGCGCGCGCGATAAAAATTTCATAGCGCTCTTGCAATTTATTCTGGAACATAATTCTTCCACCACCCCTGGCCTCCCTTCGTGGCGGGCATATACAAGCAGGCCGCGAATACACACGCGGACTGTATACGCACACTACCACATTGCTGCGCGCGCGCGCTCGTCTCTTCGAATCACGCGACTTTGCGTGTGAGCGCGCCACTCCTCTCTCTTTCCCTTTTGCCTCGAGGCGGGGGCTACCCGCGACTCTAAAAACCCTCGTCGTCATCTGGCCTACAACACACATATCCTCTCTCGTTGAGCTACACCCCGAAGGCGCGTGTATTCTCGCGCGCTCGGCCGGAACTTTCACTCCCACGGTTCTATCGCGCCCGCGCGCGCGCGAGCAAACTGTGGCATTTTAATTTCTCCCGTGTAGCAGCAGCAGCAGCAGCAGCAACGGCCGAGCGATTATTTACCCTATACCTATGCGGCCAGCCGGCCCCGGGGGCGCGCGAGCACCAACGACTTATACTGACTCGTCGAAACGAATTCGCTGCTGTGTCGAGTTTTTGTCTGCTCCGTTATTGCTGCTGCTGCTGTTGCTGCTGCTGCTGCTGCTGCTGCTGCTGCTGCTGCTGCTGCTCTGTTTTGCCGCTGGAATGTTGTCAGCTGGTGTGGTGTTCTCTTTTTGTCGCGGGAGTAGGTTATAGATAGCCTCGAGGGATTGCACGTCTTTCTCTCGAGGGTGGAAGTTGGTGGTGCGTGGTTGTTCGTTCGTTGTCAATTTCTCGACTTTGAAGAGTGATGGAAAACGAAGATGCGGTGACGCGCGCAGACAATTACGAGACGATGTTTATACGATGGATGGAAATTCGTTGAGAGGTTGCGTCGTATTAATCTCCGCGCTTGTTGCGTTACTGTAGAAACTCAATGGGGCATTATTGGGGAGAGTACGCACTCTGCTGTAAAAAGATGCCGTGGCGAGCTTTGGGGTAACTTTTTCAATTTATGGATTCTGAATTTCCGTATCATGCGTCTGTTCCCGCGCGCGCGCGCAGGAAAAAAAGGAGAGAAGAGGACGTTGGAGGAGAACTTTGAGATTCGAAACCCAGGAGAAAAAAGTTGTAGGCAGCCCATCGCGCAAGACAAGCACTTCCGTGCAAGTTTATGTAAAAAGTGGAGTGTGAGGAAGAGGAGAAAATGTCCCCGGATAGACGGGGATAAAAACACTCTGGAAAGTTTCGAGTTTCCACTTTAAACCTTTCATGTCCAATGATGCCCTGCGGCATCGTCTCACCCGTGCGCTCCCATCTGAGCTGCTGCTCTTTTTTTCGTGCCGGTGCGCGAGCGCGAGTATATGAGCTTTCGCACCTTCCGACGCAATTTCACATTTGAAAACAATGCTCGACGTAACGACGCAAAGCAAGCGAATTACGTTTGTCTCGAGAGAAAGAGAGCGCGAGAAATAAGTGAACGTGCATTCCCTTTTACTATTGGCGTTTTAATTCCTGAAGGACTTCACCTTTCTTGGGTAATAACAGTCGTAAACATCGCGCGCACGGAGCCCGTTCTTCCATCATTCTCCCCCGGAGCCTCGCTTTTAACGCGACCTTAGCTCACCAAATTATAGGCCACGAAACGTTACCTCCGCTATTTACGTATACACCTCTCTAAATACCGAGTCAAAGATAACAACAGAGGCGCAGCCGATTCGCAAATACATTATATATACGTTTCGGCGAATGGTGTATTATGTGTATACATTTTTCGCGGATCGTCGATAACTCGTCGCCGCGAGCCAATGTTCACGTGCACATTGGCAAACGACGCTGCGATATTTCAAGCGCGAATTTACGTCGTTCGACGTCTCTCTCCTGATATAGGCGCGCGAACGCGCCACCTTGATCGACATTGCAATATTTACAAAACGTCGTCGCGAGAATTAAGCGACGGTGCGGGGGACGCGGGTTCGAAAGTGGGAGAGCTTATCGCTGTACCCCCCCCCCCCCCGCGCGTGTCAGTGACGCTCACTTCCACGCGCGCGAGAATCCGCTAATGGAGCCAATGAAGGTGAGCGTTTGCTCTCGGTATATAAATGTGTATATATCGGCGGAGGGATGAGCGATAGACGGTATACGGGGGATGGACGGATCGGATTTCCTCGATAACGCTTTCTTTTCTGTTTACCCTTGGCGTCGACTGGCTGGCGGTTACGAGATAGAATATATATACACTGTTTTATAGGTGTGTGTGTGTGTGTGTGTGTGTGTGTGTGTGTGTGTGTGTGTGTGTGTGTGTGTGTGTGTGTGTGTGTGTGTGTGTGTGTGTGTGTGTGTGTGTGTGTGTGTGTGTGTGTGTGTGTGTGTGTGTGTGTGTGTGTGTGTGTGTGTGTGTGTGTGTGTGTGTGTGTGTGTGTGTGTGTGTGTGTGTGTGTGTGTGTGTGTGTGTGTGTGTGTGTGTGTGTGTGTGTGTGTGTGTGTATCGAATGAGAGTGAAAGAGCTTTCAATTTCAGGATGCTGGAAGATTAAGTTCTAGATGAAATTTCAATTTTCTTAAGTAATTAATTCATCGCGATGGAAAGAGGAAGCGCCGACTAATGGAGTCGATAGCTTCGGATTGGAAGCGATCGATGAATGGATTCTCTTGTCGAAGAGTAAAGAGCCGAAGGACTGCTGCCATCGATTAGATTTTTTTAGTTTTGTAGAACGATGTTAATACCCAAATGGAATTCTGAAGTTTGTCAGTCAGCGAATAATTAAATATTGGACAGAGAAACTATTTTAAAATGGCAAACACTTCGTCGTCACGAGGTTGCTTGATCGAGGCTTTTATCCAAATGAAGTTCTTCCAGCTAATTTATTCGTCTTCCTTAATCTCGAACTTTTCATGAGAATTCAACGATAAAAGCACGTATAGTGAAAAGCTGAATCGCCATTATTTACCTAACGCAAGCAAATGCAGCAATTTACCGTGCGTATATAGCCTTTCAAACATCGAGACAACCGCTTTCAGCCACTATGCACGGCTGTTCCTTCAAAACCCAACCCAGAATTCAATCCACTGTGCAATGCACACCGACGAGGTGCGGGCGCCGACACTACACAATGCATCCCGACGAACCGGGCGAGAAAATGCAAACAACCCGTCCATTTGCACTATCTTCGCGGACGAACGGACGGGCGAAGGAACGGGCAGGCAGGCGAGCGGGCGGAAGAAGGTCACTTGAATTAGCCATTCGATTTGACAGCGCGGCAAGCAAACTGAGAGAAAGTCAAACAGCGGGATGGACCTGCGCCGTGAAAAAATCCCATTCGTTATTCCGTTTTAGCGCCCGCCCGAGAGACAGAGAGAGGATATATAGTTGGAACGGGATATTTGTGTTTTGCACGGAAGAGATGCAGTGGAATTTGGTGTTGTAGGTAGCATGAATCAGTCATGTGATGCAGTGATTTGGGAGTATGGACGAGGATTTGTTTTTGGGACCGAGTGGTTTTTAGTGCGGAAATGACGAAGTAGGTATTAGTTCGCGCGATTTTGGGGGAACGATAAACAGGAAGGATAATTTAGCGCCAAGGACACACTTTATTCGCTACAATTATACACGCGAAAATGAATTGTATCTCACCTAGCAATCTGCTGACAACGCTACAAAGCACGGAACTAGCCAAATCCACAATCCCCTCATCCTCTCGAAATAAAAATAACTTGCATACCTATCTTGTCATTGATGCTAGTCCACTTTGTCGCCTGCAATGTTCAAGATTCCGATCACGAGACAAACCCATAATCATGTAAATATTTACAACGTCGTCATCGTCGCATCACGGCTAACGAATCATAGGGTCTGGGCCTGGGAGAGGAAGCCGTGAAGCTGCAAAAGAGACACACGCGCGCGAAATTGGAAAGACCGATGAAATACGGGCTGTCAAAAGTTCAAATGCGAGAGAAGGAGAGAGAGAGAGAGTATATCAATAAGTTCGTGCAAGGTCGTGACAGCTAAATACGCCGGCAAGCCCGCGCAGATGGTTTAATCTGCGCCGAATGGCGAAACTATCTCTCTCACTCTCTTACTCGTCGTCTGTGATATAAAGCGATCCAATTAAGAATCGGAGCACAAATAAATGGTCCAATCCCGGAAAAAGGAGAGTGAGAGCGGATCTGGACAAGCCGATACCCGGTAGAAACTTCTCTTTCTTACCGTTTTCCTCTTTCTCTGCTTCTGCCGCGTAAATAGCTTTAATACGCTTGGACTCCCATCGATCTTTCCCGCTCTTTCTCTCTTTCTTTCTCTCCCTCCTTCCATCCGCCTTCTGGATGGATTTTCTAAGTATGCCGAGAGCGGGAGGAACAACCTCTTTCGTGCGCTCGCGCGCTTGATTTAACGCTTATAAACGAAAGTTTTGTTATCGAGGGCGACTTGGTGTAGCCATGGGAGGGAAAAATGGCCGTAGTTTTCGAGCGAATTCGATCGGAATAAAGTAATTTTCCACTTCCGGCACTGATAGTAGAGGGGGAGAGAAAGAGAGAAATCTATAATGCAGTTTTCTCACACTCTATTATCCCTCAACCTGTCAATGCCAGCTGACGTTAATATGATTCAAAATTTCCAGTTTCTGCGGAATAGATTCATTTATTTTGCCCGAGCTGTTCGACAGCTCACTTTGTCGTAAATTGTGGAAGTTCATCTGCGGCAACGACCAATAAAAAATGTCGACTGCTTGTTAAACGGGAGCCTTCGAAACAAGCTCGCCTAGGCATTTCTCATTACATATTCCATGATGATCTGGTTGTGTGTGTGTGCATGTGCATGTGGGTATATGCGCGTGCGCGACAGAGAGATTGAGGCTGAGGATGAGAAAATAGCTAGAGAAAGTTGCATTCGTCGGTATTGAGTATGCAAATGAAAAGGTATGTAACGTTTGACTTTATCAAGATGGTGATTTATGCGTCAATCATCAGAATGTCAGATCAAAATTCATTACTTACATATGGTTTACCTAGTCCCCGACAACATGGGTTTGAAGTTCGCACGTTGAAGTGCAACAAAATAAAAAAAAATTTATTTTGCTTCGTGGTTATACTAATTAATATTAATTTTGTGTGCAGATTTAGTGTTTTATAGAATAAAATATAACTTTATAATAAAGGTTTAGATGAAATTTCCATTCTTTAATAACTTAAGTAATTGTAAGAAATTATTTCGTTGCATTTCAACGAAATAATTTGAGAATTCTCATTATTTTGAGAATTGATGAGATGAATGACAGCACAAATCTTTAAATATTGAGTGGTGGAAATGAATGGTCCAGCTGTCAATGTAGGTGTAAATCAACAACACCAATTGTTGTATTTTGCCGACGTTCAGGTATTTTTGAACTTAAAGATTTAAAGAAATTAAAGAACTTTGACTGGCAGTAGTCAAACTGCTTACAACATAATGTAAACTGTTAATATATAGCCTTGAAAAGGGGCATAATAAAATGCCCCCGAAACGTCGAAAAAATACAACAATTGGTGTTGTTGACACCTACATTGACAGCTGAACCATTCATTTCTACCACTCAACAGAATAAAATAATTTTATAACAAAGGTTTAGATGAAATTTCCATTCTTTAATAATTTAAATTAATTGTAAGAAATTATTTCGTTACATTCCAACGATGCAAACTTCAGACCCATACGATAACAGCGTGATATGTCAAATGAAAATCTTGCGATCAATGTTCACAAAAATTCTCAAATGACCCTCATACCTCCTTCCCTGACGTCTGTCCAAGTTCAAATACCTTCTCCCACCAGCAGAAAAGACAGCGCAGGTATAGCCACATTCCAGCGACGCGAATTCGCTCTCAGCAGCCCCGCAATAGTTCCTCCTTGCGAAAAGAAACGCCATTCGTGAGAGAGAGAAAGAGAGAGAGGGAGAAAACTATTTGAGCAGTGTACACGAAAGAAACGATGCAATTACGGTTTCCCATGGCTTGCGCAAACGAGAGAAAGAGAGGGGATAGAAAGAGTAAGACCGTAATCACTCGGTATTTGTCAGGAGCGAAAATACTCCGGCTAATTCGTCACCGCGCGTGCGCGCGCACGAGTTGTGTCGTTCGCGCATTTTTCTCTCTCGCGAACGCGACCTAATTGAACCAGCGCATGAATAAACAAACTTCCAACGGTGTTCGGTCTGCTTTCGGAGTTGCGAGGGCTGCAGAGGCTTTGAAAACCGTTTGATTTCGACGGTACGCATTACTTCAGTCGATACATCGTCGATATTTAATGAATAAAAATCCTCCTGGCTCTTTAACTCGAAAATATAAACCGCTTGCGAAAAAGGAATTGCGCGTATATTTCGTGCGTCACTCATCGTATCGATTGAATTTTTGTATACGATAAACATCCTCTCGCTGTCTCTCTTCCGCTTTTGGATAATTCAGATCGTTAATTAGCTGCGCCACTCTCTCAACATCCTATATATGCATGGCTTGATTTTGAATCAATTATGACTTAGCATTAGGCTATTAATTATACGACTGATTTGCTCGGGAGCAATTCGATGTATGTTCAATGTGCGTGGGGTAGAAGGGCGGAGGCCGTTGGCGAGTGGCTGCACCAGCATAAGAAGGAATTCCACCGGAAATCCAATAAACAGCTTCGTTTACAGTTAAATCAAATAATGATTCCATTCCGTTCTTGTGCATCGAGAGGGGTAACCACTCAATGTGTAGGTAGCAAATCCACCATAGTAGGCATGCACTGTTACGTCGTCTGTAATAATTAAGCACATTAAGCAGTGTATTACTACTACGCGATTTAGTTGTAACAGTATTGTCACGGTATCTATGATTATTGTATAACCTATATTATAATATTCTGAATTTGCTTTATGGTAAATGTACCAATTGTTCCTATGAAATAGGGTTGACGGAATGTGATATCCGATTTCACTTTATCGTTTTCGTAACTGGATTTTCGGTTTGGCTTGAAATCACCTGGAAATCCTGTGTAAAAACGAACTCGACGCGTACGTCGAACGAAAAGAGCATTGACGACGACGATCGATCGACAATTCACGAACGCACATCGGAGTATAATCAGGAGGAGGCGGCGATGGTAGTGTCGCGGGCGATCGATGAATGCAAAGTCCTCTTGCTACACTCCACGGCTCGTGTTGAACGAGCGAACGATGATAGAACTATATGAATTAGGCAAAAGGAGAGCGACGGCTGCGGTGGCTGAAGTTTGACTTCAATGATTTCTCCCGACTTTGTGTGTACGCATATATAATCCGCACAAAGCTCCTTGACATCTCTCTCGCTCGCTGACTTCGCTCCGGCACTAAACAAACTTGTCGTCGTTGATGCTGGGAGCTGCAGTCGACGCCCCAGACAGGTTGCGATCGTGTGGATCTTGGTGTACCCTGGTGCGCATGTTTGTGCGTGTGTGTGTGTGTGTGTGTGTGTGGCGGTGTATGCCATAAGAAGACTGCAGGTAGTGTGCCGTAGACGCGGCGAAGTGAACGCGTGCTATGGCGTTGTTTATGAAGGTTGGTTCCTAGAAGCTTGCGAGAGAGATAGATAGATAAAATATTTATTCGCACTAGCGGCGAAACTCAAATACAGCGAATACAGTAATAATATAGTAATAATACTTTGTATATAGCAGAAAACTTACAATGAAACAATTCAATAAAATACAATAAAATACAATAGATTTTACAATAAAACCAATTAAGGACCTTAATACAATCACAGTAAATATCACAGCTTGAGTTACGACTAGAAAGTAAAAAAATAAATAAAATAAAAAGAATAATATCACAATTGAAATCACAGCAAACATAATCGTATCACAGTCGCTTAGTCAAAAAAAAAAAAAAAAAAAAAAAAAATACAAGTCCGGGATAAAATTTATTCCGGCCTGTCAACTATCAACTAGCAAGAAAAGGTCCCCGTATTGGCAGCTCCTTATACCCATGATGAGAGGCTAAGCATCGAGATCGAATAAGTACTGGCACACCGCCCTCTTGAAAGAGCAATAGGATGGTAAGTGGCGGAGGGGGGAGGGGAGTGAGTTTCAGAAACGAGCTCCTCGTACCTTTAAGGCCTTGGCTCCCACCTCATAAGTGACGAAAGGAGGCAAAAGTTCCGGCTGTATCCCCCTGCTGGTTGGCTTGGACTAGTGCTTCACAAAAAAGGCAGCCAGATAACTGGGCTGTTGCATTCGTGTAATTTTATATAAAAGAAGGGCTGCAAAATAAAGCCTGCGAGAGTGCGGGTGAAGCCAGCCCAAGCGTCTCCTGTAAGGGGTAATGTGAGCATCCCTCCTAACACCAAATATATATCTCACATATGAATTACTCAGCCGCTCCAGTCTAAGTTGTTGTTCGTCCGTTACGTCAAAGTATACCACCGAACAGTAGTCAAGATGCGGCTGGACTAAGGTCTCGACTAGTATTTTGCGAAGTGCCTCCGTGGTACATGCCCTGATAAACTGCAAGCTATACAGGGCTTTGTTAATTTTTTTAGTGACTTGATCAATGTGCGGTTTCTATGTTAATTTGCTATCAAGTGTCACACCGAGACTCGCAACTTCGTTACTGAGTGAATCCTAGCTGGTGAAGCTTTTTTAAAAGCTTTGATGGAGATATTGTGTCAAATGCCTTGCTAAAATCGAAAAGTAACAGTATCATCACTTTCTTCTTGTCTATAGCCATACGTACATCGTCAGTCAATTTGAGTAATGCTGTCTGGGTGCTGTTGTCTTTGCGGATTCAAGTCTGGAGGGGATCAAGTAGATATTCTTATTTAGGTACTCCGTGATCTGGTCATGAGCTAACTTCTCAAGAACCTTTGAGAGGAAACAGAGCAGCGCTATAGGACGAAAGTCCGAGACTGTTGTCGGAGCGACATTCTTTTTAAGCGCGATTATCTGTGCGCTCTTTCAGGCACTCGGGAAGGTATCATGAGTGAAAGAGGTATTGAAAATCTTCACAAGAAAATTACCAATAACTGGCAACGCCTTCACAATCAAGAGCATGTGATAGTTGTCTATGGAGGAATGAGTTTCGCTCTTAAGAGATACGCACCTCGACCTCATTACTAAGTCGAAGAAACTCGCCAAGCAACGTCGCATGCCCAGTGCGTTTGTAGTGTTTATCAACTAGTTGTCTCAGTTCAGGACCAAACTAAGGAGCATACTTTTTCTTTGGAATTATAATTTTTGAAGGAGCTAATTTATCAATGACAAGATTTAAGTTAGATTTAAGATTAGATTCGATAGAATTCATG
Source organism: Torymus aiolomorphi (assembly GCA_036365515.1). NCBI lineage: Eukaryota > Metazoa > Arthropoda > Insecta > Hymenoptera > Torymidae > Torymus > Torymus aiolomorphi. Next base: position 21,508,729 of record CM070876.1, read on the forward strand.
CTTGCACGTTCACAGCTAACCAGAAGCTCATTGAACGTATCAAAACAAATATTTTTAAAATTCCTGCAAGAAAAAGATTCCCTTACAGGTACTGGAACGAAATTATTAATAGTTACGTCGATAATAGTTACGTGTTTACCGAAGCTGGGCAAGCATTCATTCTCATACGCTAGCACTTCGTCATTTTCGTCCGTGAGGATTAAGTCGATCCATGTGTGAGATGTTGGCGTTTTGTGATGGGTTGGACCATGTTGAACGATTTGTAAAGCCAACTCCTTGGCAAGATTCCTAACAGTATACGCATCAGCGTCAGCCATCGACGACAGATCAGCATTCAAATCCCCCATGATAAATTTGTGGCTACACTCGCAGGCAAGATCACGCAAAACGCTAAAAAAGTCGGTGTCTTTTTGCATAGCTATATGGGGAGCTCTATAAATGACACCGATTAAAATGGGTGCAGAATCTCCTCTCTGTGCATGACAGAATAAATACTCAGGAGTAGAGGGTTTTCCCAGTACTTGAGTGTTAGAGCAAGCCAGTATTTTGATTTTGTAGTCATTGCGCACATACAGCATAACTCCGCCACCATTTGTATTGCGATCTTGCCTGACCACAGAGTAGCCATCAATTTGAATGACACTGTCGTGGACAACTGGATCCATCCAAGCTCTGTGATTTCAAAGAAGTGGTAGGAGGAATCCTGAGCCAGATACATGCGGAGGTTGTTCAGACGTGATCTTATGGAATTTATGTTTAAGAACCCCAGCTTAAGAAAACTGCCACCCCTCGACCCTTTAGCACGTAACCGCCTTAGTCACGGAGCCTGCGTCCACCCAGTAGCCTGTGGTGCTCCCTGTTTCCTGTTTGTCTTGTTACTGGTAATAGTTGCACCATTTCGTGCTTTCGTTTCAGGTTGGCCAGGAGCAGCCTGTCACGTCGTGTGAATGGCCTGCAAGCAGCGGCTGTAACGGACGTGTGCGCGCGCTCACCTCCCTTGTACCTAGCCAGGAATCCACCGTCGGAATGCCAAATATACTGCCAAATATACTAAGAGAGAGAGAGAGGGGGGGGGTGGAGGGGAGAGAGAGAGAGAGAGAGAGAGAGAGAGAGAGAGAGAGAGAGAGAGAGAGAGAGAGAGAGAGAGAGAGAGAGAGAGAGAGAGAGAGAGAGAGAGAGAGAGAGAGAGAGAGAGAGAGAGAGAGAGAGAGAGAGAGAGAGAGAGAGAGAGAGAGAGAAACTCGCATTGAACGAGGAACGGCAGACGTTTTTAGGATTTTTTATGCGCACTTTTCTTAGTTATAAATGTCACGTAAAAAGAAGATATGTGTGACAACAATCATGAAATCCTGCACGCATGGATCACAAATGTGGGAACAGAACTTGGGGTATTATATTATAATACGGGTTCCGGTGATTCTAATTTTCGTGAAATTTTTAAAATAAAACAGAATGAGATTGAGAACTGTTGCCTATCGTGTTTTGTAATAATCTTCCAACTAATGCACTTTTCAATCCCATGAAACCATTGCGTACATGTTTTTACAAAATCTGCCATTTTTATTGTGACAACGACAGTTTAACCAGAAGAATATAATCTCTTGTCAGCAATATCTTATTTAAGAAGCATTTTGTCAATATATTGCAGTTATTCCGAAAAAGCATCGACTTCACTGGACCATCATCTTATCAATAACGTCACCTTAATTAGGCCTCATTCGATTTTCTTCAATCCTCGTCGTTGAATTGTTCGGAAGAAACCCTTCCTTGTCCAGGGAATTCAATAACACTTTCGAGTCCCTACTTGATTGCTCGCGCATTTTCCCTCTTCTTTGACATCCAACGATTGAGTGACACTCGACAGCAGCAGCAGTAGTAGCAGCAGCAGCCGAACGTCACGTCATCGATTCCTTCCCTTCCTCACATTGCACCAGTAGCTCAATCGCTGCTTCGATCGATTCCCGCGTCCTCCTTTGTCTTTCTCTCTTGCGGACTCTCTCTCTCTCTCTAACCTTTTGAGCTCTATATGCATCGGCGACTTTGACGCTTACGGCCGTGCGCCTCGTCAAAGTGCGCACCTTGGCTTTGTTATCTCCTTAGCTGCGGTGAAGCAGCAGCAGCAGCCGCGCTGCTCAATCGTATATACGTTCTCTCTCTCACTCTCTCTCTACTCTACCAGCGTCAGCGCGGAGTTGCGGTGACGCGGCGGCGCAAGGGAAACTGGAGAACCAAACTAGGTATACATACACACACGCGCGAGTGCGGCTGGCTTTGTTGTGCGCACTGTTGACTTAGAATTATCAAAGCTCGAGGCGTGTGACGTTGGCGACGATGGCGATGACGACTCTTGGAGCGAGAGGCCACCAGACGCGGAGAATCAAATAATCGATACATCCACGTGCCGCCCCCTCGCAATCCTCAAAATAACCGTGGGATATGCTAGTCGCGGGAATATCGTATATTGTACACGTTACGTATACTATTACTGGTGATCTCCCATCCTAAGAGAGAGAGAGAGAGAGAGAGAGAGAGAGAGAGAGAGAGAGAGAGAGAGAGAGAGAGTGAGAGTGAGAGAGGGGGAGCGAGAGTGAGAGAAGTAAATTAATTAAGCTTCTTGTTTCCGCGTGTCTACCGTCGACGATGAGAATCGATCCCCCTTCTCACCGTATACTTACGAGCATACGTGCCGCGGTCGTGTGTGTGTGTGTGTGTGTGTGTGTGTGTGTGTGTGTGTGTGTGTGTGTGTGTGTGTGTGTGTGTGTGTGCGCGCGCGCGCGCGCATAGTCTATGCAGGCGCGTTACGCGACGACCGGTAATGAGATATGGAACCTCGAGAGCGCGCGCGCCATCGAGAAATTAGGCCAGCGCCCATTGTCCGCCGTCGTTTGTCAATTTTAATGGGCGACAGATCGCATTAGAAAGGAGCCGCCACGGCCGCGCGTCTGGTCGTGTTTGTGTGTGTGTGTGTGTGTGTGTGTGTGTGTATATATATATATATGCGCGCGGGAAAGGAGTTGCCTTCGCGAGTCGGTTTCTGTAGAAAGAAAGAGAGAGGGAGAAAGAGAGAGAGAGAGAGCATAGACAGCGCGCGAATTAATAGCTAGTTACTCGCGAAATTGGATTCTAAGTGACTGAACGATGATGATGATGCCAATAAGTGGCGTTTTCAACGGCGTAGGATATAGGGTCGTATACTTTTTGGGTCTTGGAAGTAGGTGCATTATCTGGAAAGCTTTGGTTAACGTTTAAAAGATGTATATAAAATCGGCAGAACGTTGCAATGAAAATTAGTCGAACCCGCGCTATCGCGAGCAATTTGCACGCAACGATATTCCAGCGCGGCGGAGCACACACACATACACACACAATATATCCCGACCACTCGTTTCTTTTCGCGAAGATCAGCATCGCCGATAACTTCGTACGACGATGATCGCGTAATAGCAGCCGAATCCCCCTCCGCTTTAACATTGTAACGCGGTCTGGCTCGCGTTCCCTCTGCCTCTCTCACTCTCTCTCTCTCTCTCTCTCTCTCTCTCTCTCTCTCTCTCTCTCTCTTTGTGTTTGGCCTCGGTATTACGAAGTTACGTAACTATCTCTCGCTCGTGGTTCTTATCTGCAAACACTGAGTGAGAGAGATAGAGAGAGAGAGAGAGAGAGAGAGAGAGAGAGAGAGAGAGAGAGAAGCCAAAGACGCCCTCGATGTGCCCGCGCTTTGCCATTTAAATCGTTGGGTTATTGCTTTGACCTCGTGTGTCGATGCGAAATTTGTATCTTGGAAAGATTTGAATAGAGCTCGCTTATAGATCGAAAGGATATACGCTGTGTGCTAATCCCCCTATTGTGTGTGCGGGCGGGATTTTTCATGGCTCGGCTTCGTGTGTGCTCGCGCGTCCGCACCTCGCGTTATTGAAGAGGATAATTTTTCTTCCTTCGACATAATTTAAATACAGTATTTGAAAGATTAATCGGCGATAAATTAGCTTGGCTGGCTTAGACGTATATACGACAGATACGAAGAGTTAAATTAAAAATACCTTGTAATTCTGTCGAATTTATATTTAAATGTATGTTTCATCCTGCGCACGCCTTATAGCTGTGTGTGTGTGTGTGTGTGTGTGTGTGTGTGTGTGTGTGTGTGTGTGTGTGTGTGTGTGTGTGTGTGTGTGTGTGTGTGTGTGTGTGTGTGTGTGTGTGTGCACAGCGGAACAACTCATCACGCACAACTTTCGCACTTAATCAAGCCGCAGAGCAAAACAGCCACACGAGAGCAGCTTACTTATACCGACCTACCGCGCGTGCGGGCCACGCAATCGCCCACACAGCGCACGAGTTTAGCCTACTTGCGCGCGCGTACACTTTAGCCTTTATAAACCACTCCGTGTTGACGACATTGTATATTATAAAGGCTAGCGCGCGTTCGTACGGTGTCCTACTCTCTCTCTTGCTCTCTCGCTCTCTCTTCCGCAAATGTGGCTACTATTGAAACGAAACAAAGCGGCAAAGTGTGTAAAAAGAGTTGCGCAACGCAGATACCCGCGCAGGCCTGAAGGGCGGCTACGTAGATCAGGACTCTCGGTCTTAGGTTATAGGCTCGAATTCCGGGCCGGCACACCTCAAACTTTTCGTCCAAAAAATTTGTGTCCTAAAATTTTGTTAGCCTACCGCGATTGGCATTCCCTCTGTCACACAAGTTTCACAATCTACCAAACCAAAGAGAACGATCGTCAATATGAACTCATTAGCTCGCTCTAGCGAAGTAGATTTTATCGTTTTGATTGCATTATTAGCACTCCTGCTGCTGCTGCTTCTGTAGCGTGTGTCAATCGTTCGAAGGGTGAAAATCGATTTGCGACACGGATTCTAAAAGGATTATATCGGTTAGATTGGGTTCTGAAAACTTTGAAGAGCAGCGTCGAATATTTAGCTCGAATGTATTCCGACACGATTGCGGCCGCGTGGGGACTATTGCGGCGATTCTTTTCCGAGGCTATAGTAGTCGCCCCTGCCCATACCGCCTTTAACCCTCTAGGGACGGAAAAGTTGTATGAGCGTGTAGGATACATTAGAAGACGGAAGTTTTTGGTTATCTTTTCAAGATAAGGCAAGGGACAAAGGGGCTTTCTCCCTCTACCTCTCTCTCTCTCTCTCTCTCTCTCTCTCTCTCTCTCTCGCTTTTGTGTGAAGAGTTTCGAGATTGTTTTTACCTTGTTCGCGCGAATATAACTTAGTCCTCCACGCGTTCTCCACATTCTCGAGAGCATTTCTCTGTTATTTTTTTCAACCTACAAGCGTTTAAACTTTTTGCCCCCAGTACTACAGAGACATGTTGACGGTGTAACGAACTTTTTTTCCTTTTTTCACTTCGCACACGAGAACATTCTTCATTCACAAAAGTTCCACAATCGAATAAATAGCGCATTTACCGCGATTCGCTCGGTTGCGCTTAATCTTTCACGCGCCCGCTTGGAAAATATCTGGCGTAAAAGTAAAGTGCTCCTGGGTTAAAGCAGCGGACAACGCATATAGTCTCGCGCGGGAAATTCAACACACACACACATACACGCGCGCACGCACACATATATCATACATACACACATACGTATGAATAACGAACGCACGGTTTCCTCGCTCCGTCCACGTGAGGTGCATCTTTTAATCCCTCCTTGGTGAATTCGTCAACGCATATACTCAGACGTGCCACGAAGGATATTGTAAATCACGATCCTGGGGGTATCTTCCCTTTTTTTCTCCTTCCGAGGGAAAGAAAGAAAGAGATCGATCGTCGATGCTTATATATACCGCAGTACAGCTATATCCAGCGCGCGCTTTAAAAAGCGATGGCGCGTACAATGCGTGGCATTGCGGCTGTTTATGTGGAGGAAAAGCGCGCGCGCGCGCGATTTCTCGATTCGATTCGCGTGCGCCGCTTGGTTATTCGATTGACACGCGCTCGTGCGTGGTATCGCGGGAGCGATGATGAAAGCGCACAGTTGAATAGTGCCATGGAAGCTTCTTCGTTCCCGCGGTTGCTATTGGTATCGTTTTTTTTCTTTCTTTCTTTTTTCTCTTTTCCATTAGCTTTCAGGGAAGCCGTCGTCGTTGCGACAGGTTGCACGCACGCGAGAGACAATTACAAGTCGATGTAGTGGTTTATTGCTGCCGATTGTCGATCATGAATCGCTTAGTCGAGAGGATCTGTCAAGCTTTTTGAACGACCGTTTAAAACGTTTTGTCGTGGTATATTAAAGTTTAATAAATGAAGTAGTTATGGAATAGTATTTGTAGTCTTGTGATTTACTCAAAAGGAACTCAAAAGGGTGCGAAATTTGCGTCGTTACTTGATTCGGCTTGAGGTTCATGTCAAATATAGGTGTATAATATGACAAAGTACTCACGAAGTGGATTTGAATTACGTTGGAATTAACGCGCGCTTGGAATTTCGTATCATGTATATTTTATAATGCACAACGCTGTACACATTTATATAAGAAGAATACTTTTGCGTAGTTAATATATAGTATCAAATATGTAACTCATTCCGCGTGTTCCCCAGATTCTTGCAAGTATTTCTCTTTTATTTCAAGCGTTAACCAATAACTGTAGAAATATTAGTTTTACATTATCCGAGTAGAGCGCACCTATTTCTCTCTCTCCCTCTCTCCTTTTTCCTTTCTGTTGATCCTGGTAAAAAAATGCACGAGCTTCTGTATATTTAATCTCTGTTAATGAACCCATTAAAAAGATGACAAATATTAATGATTTAATCAACGTTGATTCGGAACTTTTGGGAGTCTCGGAGGGGCCGACATTTACGTAATGTTACCGGAACCAGAAACGATCTTATTTCCATTAAATTTGAATATATTTTCGGAAACAAATTTTGGAGTCCGCGTGCGCTCTCGCTTGCAGGCGCGTGCAGCACCAGCTGAGCTACACGTTAAACTTTGCCCTGGCAAAACTGTAGCCAGCTTGAATTTCGCAGTTGAATTTTACCCAAGTTAATTTTCACTTTCAATTGTCAGGGGAGGAGATAATTTTTCCGACAAGAATGAGAATTTCGCTAACTGCACAGCGCGCGCTCTCGCCCGCGCTTACGCCTTTTATGTATTATATATATACCCTCCGCAACAAAACGTAGTGAAACCCGATTAAAATTTTAATTCAAAATCTTGCACGAATCACGTAAATATATACCAACGACCGTCAACCTTTAGAGGACGGGAAAGCCACTATAGTGGCTCGACCCATGACAGTCACTTCACCCACGAGAATACCCCAATATCAGATATATTTTTTATGCATTTTCTTAGGGAGATCAATAACCCCAAATCCCCGTCCTTTAAAGAAACGCGCGTCGTAATTTCATCGCTCAAATGCGCAGTCGCCCGCGTATACTTACCGCACGATCCCTACTGTATACCAAACTTGAATACATCCAATGTAGGAAGTAAATAACCACGTACTCTCAAGCCAAACGAAGCATAAATCATTATAACTCTTCACGCGCCGGTCACCCTATGTATATACAAACAAGATTTCCCAAAAGTCTCGAGACGGCTGGATAACTTGGAAAATTCGACCTTTAGGAAAAATGTTTGATATAGAGGGTTTTCCTGGCAACTGATGAAGACCTTGCTTTTGATTTTGACCTTCAGTCATTTTGAGGACAAGTTCACGTTTCAAATGGAAGACCTTTCTTTTAATCAAAACGTTCAGAAAATTTTGTAGTTATATTAGGTATGACTCTGGCTACAAAAAGATTGACCTTGAATGTCATCCCATTGGTCAAATATCAAATGTAGCCAACTATCCTAAAAAGGACTGTTGGAGATACGGCCAAAATAAAATGTGATTGATCTTCAAGTATCCTAAAAAGGACCGTAGACAAATCAATCCGAAAACTTGTTCTTGATATGACTTCCAAGGTCAAATTTTGTAACGAAGGTCATATACGTTGCCAAATTTTCTGAACTGTTCGATTCCAGATTAAAAGTAGGTGCTTCTATTTGAAAAAATGAACTCGACCTCAAAATGACCGTCAAGGTCAAAACCAAGGTCACCATCGGATAGTCAGCTAAAAATCCTAAACCCACTATATCAAACACTTTTCCTGCAGGTTCAATTTTCCATGTTATTCTCTAATCCGAAAACTTGACCTTGGCATGACCTTTAAGGTCAAATTTTTTTGTGATCAAAGTCATATCTGATTGTAAAATTTTCTGAACTTTTCGATTCTGGGTTCAAGAGTAGGTGCTTTCATTTGAAAAAAATCAATTTGACCTCAAACTGACCTTCAAGTTCATGGTCAAGGTCAAAACCAAGGCCACCATCAAATTGACAGGGGAAAATCCGATGCCCCGCATATCAAACATTTTTCTTAAAGGTCAAATTTTTCATATTATTATCCTCTCATCCGAAAATCTGACCTTGGAGTGACCTTTAAGGTCAAATTTTTTTGTGACTAAAGTCATATCCGATTGTTTAATTTTTTTCGTTTTGATTCCGGATTCAAAGTTGGTGCTTCCATTTAAAAAAATCATCTTGACCTCAAAATAACCTTCAAGGTCAAAACCCTCGGATAGTCATCGAAAAATCCTAGACCCCATATATCAAATATTTTTCCTAAAGGTCGAATTTTTCATGTTATCCCGTCATCCCAAATCTAACCTTCGCATGACCTTTAAGGTCAAATTTTTTTTGTGACCAAGGTCATATCCGATTGTTAAATTTTTTCTTCTCGATTCCGGATTCAAAGTAAGTGCTTCCATTTAAAAATCAACTTAACCTCAAAATGGCCTTCAAGGTCAAAGTATGAACCGAGGTCACCATCGAATAGGCAGAGAAAAATCCCTCCTATATCAAACATCTTTCCTAAAGGTCTAATTTTCCTTGTTATCCTCATCCGAAAATCTGACCTTTGTATGACCTTTAAGGTCAAATTTTGTTGTGATCAAGGTCATATCTGTATGTAAAATTTTCTAAACTTTTCGATTCTAGATTCAAAAGTAGGTGCTTTCATTTGAGAAAATCCACTTGACCTTCAAATGACCTTCAAGGCATAGTCAAGGTTAAAACCAAGGTCATCATTGAATAGCCAGGGAAAAATCCTAAACGCCTTTATTAAACCTTTTTCCTAAAGGTCAAATTTTCCAAGTTATCTAGCTGTCCCGGGACTTTTGGAACACCCTGTACATACATACCTGTGCGCAAACAACAACAAAGTACAATGCGTCGATCCGCAATTCGCGTGGCAGCGGGCGCGATCGCGTGCCGTGCGGCTGTAACGAGCAATATATAGACATATATTATCAGGTGTGCGCATCGCGGCGCTGCATAATATCGGATGAAGCTCAACGCTCGCTCGCACGTACATGTGCAGATAAAGCCGGTGAGGCTCGATAAGGACAGGCGCGCGAGCGCGCGTGTATGGGAAGACTTCTGATACGTGCGTTTGAAGCGAGACGCAAGGGGGCCAGAAAAGAATTAAGGGGACGCTGACCTTTCCTATTTTACCATCTGACCTAACCAATACAGCGATTCAGTTTTTCAAAGTTTTCTTTTGAACGAATGAAAGGATTCTTTTGAAATTTGGCAAGGTTATAGAAAATGGAAAAATGAAGCGCGGACAGCTTCCGAAAACACAAAAACTTAAAAAAAAGAAAAATTCTATTTACGCTTTCTGCCGTATTCATACCGCGGCATTAGTAACGCAGTGGAGTACTTTGTTCTTTATCATAAAAATATACGACTTTTATTTGGAAAAGTGGCACTTGTCCGCACCTTCTATTTATAAGAAATCTTTAGCATTCCTGATAATAGTCTTATATCTTCAGAAAGTTTGAAAAACTTTGTGATATAGATTCGTCAGCTAGAAACCATATTTGTTTTCTTCTGTCTATGAAGTTTCTGCTTATATCCAACAGATGGCACGGCGTCTTACATGTGCGCGTGCGTGATGCCAATGCAATTGGGTTTATTTACAGTCACCAGTGAGAGTACAGCTACTGAATTGGTTAGGTCCACGGTTAGATTAGATCACTACCGTCGCGGTATGAATGCGGCAGAAAGAGTAAATAGAATTTTTCTTTTTTTTTTGTTCAAAAGAAAACTTTGAAAAACTGATTTCGCTGAATTGGTTAGGTCAGATTATAAAACAGGCAAGGTCGGAGTCCCCTTAAAGAGATTGGGGGTAGAGGGTGTTGCCTTTAAGTGTATTATATGAAAATGGACGAGGGGGAGAGCGCGTGAGTAGTATGAGTCGGGTAGGGCAGACATGTCTGCTTTGTACATCGCGTTGAAGTCGTATGTAGACATTTTTCTTTTTTTGTTATTCAACGTATGATATAGTGCTGGACATTGGTGTCCATACCAAGGGTTGTACTCTTTGCACCAGCACGTATACTCTGGAAAGCGCGAGCGAAGGCAATTAAGGCGCTTTGAACCATCCACATTCAATGCATGTGCGCGAGCCAGCTCCGACTTCTTAAGTGAAATTACGAGTCGACGTCGTCGCGCCAAGGACAAAGCCGCCCCTATTTCCCTCTCCCGTCTATATAAACACATAAACACAGATACACGCGCACACATAAATCATTCGCGGCGGATACAATCGCGCGCGTGCGCACAATGCCCCCCGCGCAACAACGTATTTTCTCGGAACCTCCGTTTTCCCCGTAATTGCGGCGTTTCTCTGCGCGCGTCTTATCAGTCTCTCTTTCTCTGTGAAAAAGCAGCGGCAAATCGCTTGCAAACATCGTAAATCCCCTCTCATTAAGAGCCCGGGCAAGTCCGCCGTGAAACAAAGCGCGCTCGCGCGCGATATGCTCATGCTGCTACTGCTGCAGTTATACCCACTACTGGTACTACTGCTAACTCCTACTCCTCCTCCCCCTCGTTTGCTGCTACCTGCATGACGAATGAGGCGGGGACGCGAAACCAGGTCGAACAGATAGTTAAAAGGAATCATATGGTCCCAGCAACGCGCGAGCACACGCGCGCGCGCGCGCGATGCCGCCACGAAAGAGAAAGAGAGAGAAAAAAGTAAAGCGAACTGGAGAGCGATTCGTCGTATTCCACAGCAGCGAGGTAGGTATAGCGAGCACCGCTTGCTACCATTGCGCCGGAATGGCAATAGCCGAGAGAGAGAGAGAGCCGTTCTTCGCGTGACCCAATGATTCACCGCGCGCACGAGCGCAAACCCGCTGCCAACTGTCTCCTGCCCTTCTACCTTATAATTCTCCGGCGTTTACGGTCTCTCTCTGTCTCCGGCTTCCATTCCCCCTCGCTCGCCTGTCTCTATAGTATGTACCCTCCCACCTTTGCATGTGCAACTCTTTCGACCGTGTATGTATGTGTGTGTGCGCGCTAGTACTATGGACTACCGCGACTCATCCCGGACTATAATGCAAATCCTCGGATTGAAGTTTTAATTACACGCGACGTACGGTCATGTGCTCTCCTCCCCTCCGCCCTTCCTTCTAAAGCATAAATTTCGGGATTTCGAGCGCTCGGACGGGCATTTATTGCCGCCCCGCGAGGAGAAAAGTATATATACAGCACGCGAGAACACACTCGCTGTACGTGTGTACTCTTTCGTCGAGAAAGATATAAAAAAAAAGAAACGTCTCGTATGCTCCGGGCATAAAAGAAGGAAGCTAATTAAGAAATGACCGAAATTGTTGCGCGCGCCGCGCACCCATTGCACTACTCTCGCGAGCTGTATAAGGTTTAGGGAATTCGCTTGCGCGAGTGGTGGAGAGAAAGTTTAACTCGATGCGCGAGCGCTTTCTTGATTCGTTCCGCGCTGCTGCTGCTACTTCTGTTGTTGTTGTTGTTGTTGTCGGCAGCGGCGGCGGCAGTTCGGGGTTTCGTTTCGCCCTGTTTTGTGGAGGTGTGAGATAGAGCGAGGCGAAAGTTTCTCTGTGGAGGCGCGGAATAGCGCGCTACGAGGGAGTCGAAGTCGCAAAAAGAGCAAGAGCAGAGTGTAATGCAAATAGGGGAAGTTGCGAGTTTGATTAACACCTGTGAATGGAAAAAGAAGTTCTTTTTGTGCTCGCAAATTGGTGTGTATATATGTATATATTAGACGCGGAAAGAGAGGGAGAGAGAGTGGAGAAAAAGAGGCGCAAAGTTTAAACGACTGTAAATAAGTAGGTTTAGAATGAATGTACGTAGGGTAATAAGAAAAAGTAAGAACGTTGAATTAATGATTTTGGACTAGATTTCATATGGTTTGCACGTGTCTCTCAATGTGTAGTGTATTCTAGTTACCTGTAGATATAAAGAAGTGTTTTAAGATTTCGTAGGTGCTTAATACGGAAATATAAAAAGACTATACCAGTAAATCTCTACATGAAAACTATCTCTATTATCTAAATAGAAAATAATCACTCAATCTGGATATCGGATATTTTCTTATTGATGGCCTGGAAACTAAAAGGGGACACTACCCGTTTAGTCAACGCTCGATATGACACATTTTCATTTATAGATACTGAATTGAGTATTAAAAAAATCTGAACCTCATAACAAAAAAAAACGGATTCACAGCTAAATTATTGAAATATTTCCTTTTCTCACATTCGAGGTAATATTGCAGCCTATACTCACTACTTTACTTGATTTAGTAACAAACGTAACGCAATTAACCCTCTTATCCAATCGCGTTTCCATCTCTTACTTTATTCACGCTAACCGTGTCTCTCCAAACAATATTATACCGACCCAGCTGCGCGATATTAAACGAAGCAACAATTTACACACCACCTCCGCGTGCCTTTCTCCTTTCCTTCCCCTCGGCGAACGTCAAAACCATTGCTCGCTTTGCACCCTCTCCCTCCGTGCCTCCTATAAACTCGACTACTACATCCTCTCCGTCCACCCTAGCAATTAAACTCGCCAGCAGCGGCTGGCCGACATCGCTACACCCTTCTCTCTCAGCCTCCGGATCGCTCTAAAGACACGGGTTAAGGCGATAAGGGAGAGGATGTCGCGAGCGCGCGCGCTGCATCCACATCCGACGCGCACACCTGCGCACGCGCGTTGATTTTACGAGGCCGTATATAGGCGCGCGCGTGATGCCGGACAAAAGCCGAGATAAGAAAACCCACGTGCCTGCGGAAGCTATATTATGGGGCTCTCAAGCAGTCCGTGCTGCGCGTCGGAGCCATTCGAACGTATCCCCTCCTGTGATAGTGTGTGTCCACCAGACAAAGAGAGAGAGGTGCATGAGGGTGCAAAAGTCCTCGTCCCTATATGCCACGTAGGCGGTTTACTCGAGGGCTGCCCTGCGCGATATTGCGCTCAGCTGAGGACTCGAGTGGGTTTAGCTCTTAACGTGTAACAGAACGAGAGATAGGAAGTGAGTACGGTATAGGGATGCAAGAAGAATTGTTAACGTTGATATAATTGATTTGTAACTTACGTTGAGTACATTTGGCTCTCGGTTCTTCGCAGTTATCTCTTCCGTACTATTTCTAAAATTTTGTACTCACAAGATTGAATGGGTTTTAGTTTTCGAAGATCGGTATACCGCCCTTCTGGAACTGGCTGTAACGAGAGTGTGTCCACGAATTTACTACTCTAAAGTCAGCGCCAGTCTTGAAAAATTTCAATGGATCAATTCTTCACGCATTCATATATTTTCCATAAATTAATCGCCACCCACCAAATCCAATGCCCGTGTTCGATTTCCTTTTCTCTCACAAGACAATGCACATTTCTCCATCTTAATTGTACGCAGTCCTTTGCAGCTTCTTCAAATACTATTCCACCGATCATCTGCCGCGTAACAATAAAGCACCCTATCGGTAATATGTATATTCTTCTCCTTATAGCTTTTGTCATGACTTCAAAGCTGGCAACCGGCACAATCAACAACGGAAACAGTGAATAAAGCCGGCGAGAGGAGTAGCAGCGCGCGGGTAATATGGTGGCCCCGCAGGGCGAGAGGTCAATCTCTGCGCAATGCTTACGTCGCGGCTAACTAATTAATTACCCCGTCGCTGCTCGAAATCGGAGCTCGCGCGCGCGCTGTGAAACTCGAGCCGCGTTTGTGCTGGACGCGGATTGGTTCGAGCCCATTGTGCAGTTACTGCCGTGCTCTCGCTGTAATTATTATTAGGTCGTCGGGGACGACAGGATTATGTATTAATAGTCGTCGTATCTAGAGAAGGGATTAAAATTGTTTTTGATTAATAACACGGGAGTTGGTTGGAGATATTTGTCCTTCGTCTGAGAATTTTATATTCGTTTAGGTATAGGAGAACTGGAAGGTTTCGTGTTATATATAATGCGCTACTGGCCGGCGTGTTTACGCTGGCTTATTGCACGTACGTCGTCTGTTTGACTAGTCTGGATCCGCAGCAGAGAGATAGTCTTGAGCGCACCGGGGGATGACATAGTAGCGCGACTCGGAGTGGCTTGTAATAATGCGGCATATTTCACGAAGGAAGCGCGTGAGAAATTGTTAATGTAGCTGAAGTGTAGACACGATTTTTTAAAGAGTAATAGGTATGCTTTGCGACGACGAAGACGTTACTTAAAACGCATGTATTATACAACATCGCAGCTGATAATTCTCGATTCGCTGAGAGCTAGCACGAAAAAACTTGATAAACAATTTGAAAATTTGTTTGAAAAATGTCCTTATGTAAGTATTCCGGGATTGGAATTTCGGTTCTTACTTCTAAAAAGATAATAAAACCTCGTCAAAGACAATCGAGTACGTTTGACGCGAAAAATTCTTCCAACAATTTTTGCGCACCAACGAGCCAAGTAATTAACCACCGCACCACCTCCGACCTTTTCCCTCTGGGCTACGAAGAAAAATCACCATTCTTCAGCGTGAGCTCGCCAAACGAAATCCTCCTCCTCCTTCTCCTCCTCCCCCTCTATCTCTCCGTACTACCATTTTTCCCTTATGTCGCAAGCGCCCTCGAGACTTCAAAACGTTTGTCTTTCCTTCCTCGGGCGCCACTGCGCTCGCGCGTCCCTAGCTCCTTAAGTAGACACTCCCGACGTCGAGGAATCTCGGGGACGAGCTGCCACTGCACATCCTCTGACGTCGGACAAGTCCTTGGCTCTCTCTCTCTCTCCTATCCACTCGTCTCTTTTTCCCTCTTTCTTTCTCCACATATATATATCGGCGATGTCGGGCAGATTGAAGCCTCGAAGGTACGCTGAAAAATTCATAAAGTCCTTCTTCTCTCCTTTCTTTTTTCCTCTCTGCAAACAGAGTCAGAGGAGAGAGAGAGGTTCACGTCCTCGTGAGAATTTCATGAGAGCGAATTGCGCGCTGCTATACGCGATGATACGCTCCGCGTGAAATCCCGTGCGCGCGTGCAATCCCGCGCGCGACGCGCGCGCATAAATATGAGACTGCGGGAGGAACAGTGGCATGAGCGCGTGGCAGAGGTCCCGTGCATATATACCCGAAACGTACGCGTGACCGGGCGCTCTAGAATGGCTGATGATGGCGACTTTTGTTCGGCGCGGCGGCGAAATGGGATGTGCATGCGTTAGATCGGTTTGTCCTGCGTTATTCGCCAGTGCGATCGCCGTATATATGTATATGTAATAGGACGTTCGAAAGCGTAAGGGTTTGAGAGTGGGCAGTGTATGTCGGTTTGGGTTAGGCTGCGGTTGGTAGAGTGAAAAGTGTAGTTCAATCGTGGTAGATAAGCGAATTTCTAATAACAATTTGTACTTTTCCAATTCTTTTTTGTTAAATCTATATATAAATATTTCTCTTTGTAACATATATAGTTTGTAAGATGATGAGTTCGACGGTCACCCTTGTCATGGTCCTCTCCTTCAAATCGTTGCACTGTCGTCAAATTTCAACCTCTATATTTTCGCCTCCTCGGTAGCTCTCGTGATCGCTCTTAACATCTCCACAGTCCTTTCTCAAGTTCGAGCCAGAACACTTAGTCCTTCTGAACCCATCCCCGACTGTCTAACACACACACACACACACACACACACACACACACACACACACACACACACACACACACACACACACACACACACACACACACACACACACACACACACACACACACACACACACACACACACACACACACACACACACACACACACACACACACACACACACACACACACACACACACACACACACACACACACACACACACACACACACAGACACACACACACAGACACACACACACACACACACCACACACACACACACACACACACACACACACACATGGAAGAGAGAAGAATAATTAAGATGAATATTCATAGAAATTGAGTGCAGCGAGTCGATGGGTGTATCTCCCTCCCAACGTGCGTGAGCGCGCGCATGAAATTTCAAACTGTTCTTTACACTTTATTATAGAACCCTTAAGTTCCACTTTGGGATTCTGCAAATTTTACGCGCTAAATTAAACGATTAAACCTCCCATATTCCGCACCGTCGCAGTGTTCGCCATCGAAATCTCATCGCCCGCGTTTCATAACGAAGGTCATCATCCTCGTGCGCCGAGATAAACGGCCTCTCAAGCACGTACCCCCACGTGCCTCTAGCACGCACTTGCACACGTGCTATACCTATATCACTCGTACGACGTCATCTCCTCCGAAAAGCTATATACATACATATATCTTTAGCGCACGACGAGCCTCGCACGCGGAAAACGGCATATTCTGCAGGTGCCGGGCTTGCGCATGGAAACCGTTTGATCGTCCTCAATACCCTTTGACCCACGTGCACCATACGTACATGCACACATCGGAAATTTGCATCATCGTCGTGCAGCGCGGCGGTAGTAGCATACGGGAAATGCAATGGAGGGAGAGAGAGGGAGAGAGAGAAGCGTGTGTGCACGGCGGAAATGTCATATCGACCGCTATATGCACGCTACGACTATACGCGCGTTGATGATGTGTCGCACGCGCGCTCGTTCGCTTGCTCGCTCGCTCTCTCGGATGCATGGAATTTTACAATAGATACGCTTGGGCATTATGCATCCGCGAGTGGCTTATCTGCAGACGTGTGCGCCTCTTCCTCGTCGCCTCTCTCTCTCTCTCTCTCTCTCTCTCTCTCTCTCTCTCTCTCTCTCTCTCTCTCTCTCTCTCTCTCTCTCTCTCTCTCTCTCTCTCTCTCTCTCTCTCTCTCTCTCTCTCTCTCTCTCTCTCTCTCTCTCTCTCTCTCTCTCTCTACCTCTCTTCCTCTGTCTGCTTGGCCTTGCACGTTTATGGGGGACTGGGACGCCACAAAGGCTCTCTCTCTCCACACCTCTGTTTTCTGCGAAAGTATATATACAATTGTACAAGAGGAGAATCAGGTGTGTTCATGTGTGTGTGTGTGTGTGTGTGTATGCGTGCGCGGGAGCTTAATGTGCGCAGGCCGACGTGCAGAGTGACGTTTTTCTTCCTTTGCAGTGGAGGGAGAGAGAGAGTTTGATTTGATTGTGCCGTCAGCTGAGTCGCAGCGCGCGCACGTTGTGTGTATGCCTGATATATGCGCATCATTATGTTTTGATGACTATTCATCGTTGGGAACTTTGCATACAATGCTGCGGTTTATGCAAATGAAAAAATTACGTTATAGCTTCGATCAGTTGTCAACTCGTATATGCCAACGTTAAACAACTAATTAAATTGTGAAAAAAAGTACCCCATCCCCCGACATTCATATATACTTATTAATTGCGCGCATCGACCTCGAGAAACAGGCGCGTAGCATCCTCATCCTCCTCGCCACTTCACCCTCTCCCTTCCCGTAAGATCAGATAATTCACGCGGACGGACTTGAAAATTCATAAACTTCATCCTCGAGATTTATCAGCGCCGCCGCGCGGTTGCGCGCGTATTCAAATGAACCTTATCTCTCTCTCTCACTCCCTCTCTGAGACCGCCGAGACCCGCTCTTCTCCCTCCTCTTCTCCTGAATAAATCATCGCCGGGCTCGCGAGTGCGCGCGCGAAACAATGGGGAAAATTGCTCGGGCTTTTAAAAATATACGCGGCTGGGCTATTTTTGCCCCGAAAGTGGGAGGGTGAGAGAGAGAGAGAAAGAGAGATAACGCGCTCTCGCTGTAAAACAATGAGGAGAAGAAGAAGAAGTAGAGGAATGAGAAGAAGAAGAATAAGAGAACAACGGCGATGCGAGTTAATTAACAGAATCCCGGCCGCGCGGCGACGCATCCCGATCCAATTTGAAAACTCTTGCCGCGGCGGCAGCGTCTCAATTTCGCCGGGCGAACAATTCGTTCCTTTTAAATTGTGTGTGTATATACATTGACACTTGTGTATACCCTCGGTCGAGTTAAATACATAGATATACAGAAGATTCTTTGTATACTCGACGGGCTTGAATCGTTAATGGACGGCACGAGCGAGGTAAAAGCCGTTTTGGGTAATTGAAATTTTCGCGTCGTGGCGGCGGTTGCGGCGGTATACTGGCCGAGGGAAATTGAATTAGCGTCGCGGCGGGGGGCCGCTTCTGCAGCGGGTAAATACGTAGTACCACCGCCGAGCCTGAGAGTGCGAATGATGCCAATTTTTGCGGTCTGGCGAAACAATTATCACCCGCCAAAACGTTGTTCTGCCCGTATAATTAGTGTGTATAATTTTTTTTTTTTAATGGGAATTGTTCCCAACATAACGGAACTCGCAGCAGGTGAATTTAAATTATAATAATAAGCACAAAATACTTCAATGTTTCATTTATTATAACGACGATTAATGCACCTTATTCAAAGGTTACGCAAAGGCAGATCACTAATGGCAAATAAACAATGCAACTTATTCCTAGCAACGGTTTATACTTGTTTTTCGAATTAATCGTGTCCGAGTGTGTGTGTGTGTGTGTGTGTGTGTGTGTATATATATATACACACACACACATACACACACACATATACACACACACACACACAATCAATAATGATGAATTTATGTAAACTCTATTTTCTAAAATGCTGAGTATGTATAATTAACATGTATTCGTAACAGGATGCTTTGCGCTGTTGACCAAACATTTCATCCATGGTGCATAATTGGGTTCTGTGAAAAGCGAGCGGTAAATTATGAGTACATGAATGTTTCCTGATTAATTAGCGCAGAATATTACTCTATTAATATTAATTAAATGTAATCGAACTCTGTGTGCTGGAAAGCTACAGCGTAGAGTTACAGTATGCTTAAATATGAGATGTTTCATCATGTCTATTCCTAGAAAACGCTGATTAACACGTACAAGACATCATAATTGAAACGTAATATTCCAAATTCGAAATGATTTTCCAATCCTCTACCTTTCCAAGTTACGCAATTATTCTAAATTACGTGATAGAAGAGCGAATAAAATATACCTAAACTTCCCGGAGACGCCAAACTCGCGAAAATCCGAGAGCACATTCAAATTGCTCACGATTTCCCTCTTCTCAAACTTTCTCGGAGTGGATCAATCGGAGAATCCGAGCGAGCTGAGAGAAACTCGAGCAAGCGGAAAATTTCAATTTTACTCTATTCTCAGAGAAACGCTAGAATGAGCAACTATGCATAATTTATATTACGTCCTTTACTCATCATGCCCATCGTTTTACGTGTTTCAGGTGAGGTGATCGGGCAGCGGTTCCAGGGCAACGAGAGCCATGGCGAGCACTTCAAGCTGCTTGAACGCTCCTCTACCTTCATCCTTATTGGCGCAAGGTAATGTACAGAATCAATCTGATTTGTATGCACCGAATTTTTTTTTCTATTTTCTCCACCTCTATCCGTGCGCGAGCGAACACACACATACGCATACACATGCAAACACACATATGAGGCGTTTCACGTCAACTGTCCCAGCGCGCTTCGCTGGAGCCCCACATCGTGCTATTTCTAACTCACGTTTATGATACTAAAATATACTTAAAAAAATTGTTTGATAAGCGTTTTCGACGTATTTTTTCCTCAGCTTTCCAATGGCGTAAGCAGTTTTTCCGAAATTTTCAATTTTCACCTTCAAAAAGTACAAAACATGTTATATCTCAAAAAGTGTATTTTTAATATTTTTTTTGACCCTCTAGATCGAAAGCTGAGCATTTTTTACGTAGGAAAGGATATTTTCCAAAGAGTGCCCGAGATGTTTTTTGCGAGAAATAGAATGCAAAAGAGTTTTTGAAGATGAAAATGGAAAATTTTGAAAAAACTACCAACATCATTGGAAAGCTGAGGAGAAAATACGTCGAAAACGCATATCAAACAATTTTTTAAGTACTTTTTAGTATCATAAACATGAGTTAGAAATAGCAGGTTTTGGGGCTCGCGCGCCGCGCGCTGGGACAGTTGACGTGAAACGCCTCATATACGTTTATAGAGGACATCGAACCAGCATTGGGCGCGGTTAGTACACGAGTAAAAGTGATCATCGCAAAAGCTTTAAAGTTTCATCGATCATTTAAGTGATTTTGCGATCTTAACAAAGCCTCAGATGGGTGACATCAATATACCCTTTCAGTCCATGAAACGTGACATGAATACCAAAAAATATGTATATCTTTGTTATAAAGTTATATTTTATTCTATAAAACACTAAATCTGCACACAAAATTAATATTAATTAGTATCACTATGAAGTAAAATAAATTTCTGTTTTATTTCGTTGCACTCGAATGTTTGCACACTTCAGATCCATGTTAAAGAAAGGTATGGCTATCGCAACCGAGTATGAAAAAAAACGTGTATATCCCCTGGTGGAAATTTGTCTATCTGAAATGGCCACAATCTCAATAAATAGGTAGGAAAAATGGCTAGTTAATAGGCCCCGGTGAAACGCTTTTTCTTCCATTATTCGCACATTTAATAGATTGGACATAACCTCAAAATTTTCGTTTTAAGATTACTTAAAGAATTTATGTTAAATTGGACGGTATTCAACTGTAACTGATAGCTTACTAAAATATAAATAATATGAGCAGACAGAAAAACCATTTACAGTAGTCCTTTTGAAGATATTATGTAGAATGTATTTATTGCCATTAGATTCTGTCTCTCTCACTCATTGTCATAACAACAGGCCTTCTACTAGGTATTTCCAGACTAAAAAAACTGATCAGTTTTAATACCTTTAAAATACTCAAGAACAAGCTTGTGCTTGTCTTCGCAAAACTCATTCTATTTTTCAATCTATTAAATGTTCGAATAATAGGGAAAAAATCGTTTCAGCGGGAGCTAGAAACTGGTCAAGGGAAATTTCCATTTTATAGCAAGTTCTAATATAAATAGCCAGTTATTAGTTAAAAAATGTTTTGGATTTCCACCAGGGTCATATGGTGACCTAATCGCAAAAATGTTCGCTATTCTAGTCTGTCCACTTTTTTAATTTTTTGAGTTAATACAAAAAATTGTTACTTGAGAATATAGTCTTCAATATGGTAGTGTTATATTAACATCAAACGATGTTATAATGTATATTTTTTCCCATCTCCACTTTAATGGCCACTTTAGTCTGAAAAGCGGGGCAAAAATTGCGCTTGATTCCCTCGTTTACTTTACGTCTCCCATATGCTGGACATAAAGTACTTTATGTCCCGCATATAGGAATACAGTAACATCGTCTAAATGTGTACGTTTATAGGGAATTTGGTTGAAACTAACAAAATTATAACACGTAAATACAAAATAACATTTCAAATCTATAAAGTGGCCACAATGAAGGTGGGAATAAAGTACTTTACTCTCTTGTTACATAATGTACTATTATAGCACTGCGTCACTTAAATCCGCACTTAGGTCACACCTATCCGTGACGTAGTCCGGTATTGCACCGTGCTCATCGCTCTTGCTACGCTTGGGCCATACCACACGGTGCAATAATAAACTACTTAAGGCACGAATAAGCGTAGCAGCAGATTTAGGTAAACGTGCTATAAAATATCGTACGACTCTAGTGTCTTCAGTGGTCAACTGTGCGACATCAATTATCACCCTCGCTACGCTCGGGCGGTAATTTGCGCTAATAGGCACTAGTACCGTAATAATTCTTGCTTCATATATTTTTATTTAATGTACTTAATATAGCTTACGGAAAACTTGTTTTATCGATATCTCTAAATCAGAAAAAGTGGACGTACAACATTATTGCAGGTCTTAAGTGACGATATTCGGGCGAACGAGCCACAACTACATTTAAATGTATGCACCAAATGTGATGAACAACGTGTGTGTATGAATTGAATATTTAATCGAATGAAAACGTCGAGTAATGTAGCGAGATTTCTACTACCTATTCATCGTTTACATTGGTATATTAAATTATTTAACTTTTACAATATTCTAATAGAAATTCAATGATACGCCATAACCCTGGTGAAAATCCAAACTATTTTATAACTAATAACTGACCATCTATATTAGGAACTTGCTGTAAAATGGGAAACGCTTTTTCTCCTATTATTTGGCCATTTAATAGATTAAAAAATAGATTGCGTTTTTCGAAGACAAGCACAAGCTTGTTCTTGAGTATTTTAAACGTATTAAAACTGATCAGTTTTTCTTTAGTCTGGAAATGGCTAGCAGAAGGCTTGCTGTTATGACAAGGAGTGAGGAAGACAGAATCAGATGGAGAAATAAAAGTTTTGGTGAATTATTCATAGAATAAGTACAACAAATGATTTATTAGTTAATGTTATTTATTTATATTTTGGTAAGCTGTCCAATGCACTTTAATGCTCTTTCATCAAAGATAAAATTAGTAAGTAAATAAAATACGAATATTTTGTTATTATGTCAAACTAAGAAATAGTCAAATAATGGTCGAAAAATCGTTTCATTATAGCGATTAATTAATCGGTTTTACTAGCTATTTTCTAACTTCTTGGCTATTTCATATAGATGTATTTCTACCAGTGAATAATCAGTGTAGTTCAATATTTTTGAACATTGTCTTGTATACGAACGAGTCGAATTCTATTATTCAAATGCAAATGCAAATCAAAATAATTTGTCCAACGTTAACATCGCTAACCCTGCCAAATCGAAATTCCATCCGCAGTCTCCCTCTCGTCCGATTGGAATTCAGCTTCCCTTCTCTTCTCTCTTCAACTGTACGCAACATGGTCGCTCAATTCAATAGCTCCGGCGCGCTCCTACTATACATGATTAGCGCACGCGTAAACGCGCTCGGTAAAAACCCGCCACTCAAACTCTTGCGCTCTTTAGCGCGTGTTTTGCCACCCTTCCTCTGCCCTCCACCCCTTGACTTGCAAATTGCACAAGCGAAGGCAGCGAACTCGATCATCCATTATCGCGGCGCGATTGACGCGCGCACTTGTTGCATCGAGGGAGTCGAGGGGAGGGGGGGGGGCTAGCACTCGCGCGTGTATTATCGATTCGCGTGCTTTCTCTCTCTCTCTCTCTACCGCGCGAGAGGACGAAATTTCGTAAATCCGAGGGAGAAGCAGGGTCATTTTCAGGATTTCGGTGAGAGAGAGAGAGAGAGAGAGAGAGAGAGAGAGAGAGAGAGAGAGAGAGAGAGAGAGAGAGAGAGAGAGAGAGAGAGAGAGAGAGAGAGAGAGAGAGAGAGAGAGAGAGAGAGAGAGAGAGAGAGAGAGAGAGAGAGGGCCTGTGTGAACCGATGAATGATTCAGCGCGCAGCAGCTTTTAGCTCGATTAGAAGGGGGGCGAGGGATCAGGATTAGATGATTTTTGGTAGTGCGAGGTATTAAAGCAGGATTTCAGTTTCGTTGATGTGGATAGGTTCGGGGAGTTAGTAGCGTACGAGTATCTGTGTGCGTGCTAATTAATTAGCAAAGTAGGCGAGGAAAGTATCGAATGAGATGGGCAATGGGTACATGTGGTATGTCGACGGAACCATTTTAATTGAGATGGATAATGCTGGCAATGATCACAGATTATTTGGGGCTTGTAATGATTGTAGTATCGTGCTAGTCGTGTGTGTTACGAGAGTATGATAGCCAAAAATAGTTTTTCTTTTATTTTTTTCTTCAAATTCCAATTTATAATAAAAAAAAAACAAATTTTCTTTACTCTTCTAGGTTCCGCATGTAATGAAATTGTATTACGCACAACTTGAAACTTTCCCCGGTAAATGTAAAAAATATGACACAGAGACAGCATTTCAATTTTAATTGGAACGAAATATACGTTATATTTTGATAACTGAATATCTTGTTGAATTTTTTTTTAATAAAGATATATAAACATGAAAATTTCAAGTGATTTGTTACAAAGGAAATGTCAACGCTAGCATTGCCTTCAAATTATATTTATTTTCATTGAGCACAGCTGAATACGGGCTCTCAATAATTTACATTTAATGAAAATACAGCATCAATCGTGAAAGCCGCGCGGGAAAAATACGTTATTCCATTAAAATTATACGATGACAAAATATTTGCAATAAATTACAGCGAGATAGCGAAAGATTTACATTTCAAAATACCATTTTTGCAATCCCAGAAGGGAGAATATAACGAAGGGATTAATAAAATGTTGTCGCTCGCGCTTGTCTATCTATCTTTATTTCCATTTTCCACGAATCATCCGAATACGCTCGTGACCTACATCCAGAACGCCGCGCGTGTAAATATCAAAACCTCGAGATTCGCGTTAATCCATCGTCCCCCGCCCGCTATACGAATACATAGCGATTTCCCAAGCTTGAAAAGGTCAGCGCGCCGCGCTTCACAGTTCCACAAAGAGCGGCATAGAAGAGCTCGTTAAACGTTTTTTCTTAAAACAATCAAGAGAAAAAAATTACCTCGCAATCCAATTAGCGAGTGTATATATATACACACGCGAGCTTACGACAGACCGCGGGCGCTCGCGGCAACTAGGTCCCCATATATACGCGCTCGCTCGCGCTTTTTGCACGCGGCAAAACGTCATTAGCCTAATTGTCGCTGTCTTGACCCCTTCCCCACCAGCTTACGCTGCACAAAGAGAATTAAACTAATGGACTCTCCCGCTCTCGCGACGTCAACTCCTATTTATCTCCCAATTATCCGGCGTAACTTTATTTCGAGAGGAGCGAGGCAGAGGCGCGAAATTGACTATAATAATTCGGCGGAGGGACGGCACTAATACTACTACGCCGTCGACGACAACGGCGACGACTGCTCTGCAGAAGAAGAACAATTATACGACGTACGCGTGCGCGCGCGCGTGCGCAAATTACAAACGGAATGACAAACTCGTTTCGCCCGCGCGTAAAAGGGACACGAGCGAGAATGGAGGAGCTCCGTCTTATGCGGCGACGCGGAAGAAGAGACGTATAAGAGCGGGGGGAGAACGCACAAGACGCGCACTCATTTGGATTAAGGTCGTAGAGCTTTCGTGAGAGAGAGAGAGAGAGAGAGAGAGAGAAGCGGGGAGGGGGTAAAGGGGCTGGAATTATTTTATTCTTTCAATTTAGTCGGCGCTGATGGCACGGGTGGTAAGAACGCGATGAGAGTCATCGGTGTAATCTTGCAAGCGAAGGAGAGAGAGAGAGAGAGAGAGAGAGAGAGAGAGAGAGAGAGAGAGAGAGAGAGAGAGAGAGAGAGAGAGAGAGAGGAGTGGAATTACGTGTTATAGTTCACTTTACCCAGTTTTACGTTTCAAATAAGGAATAAGGGGAGGTCGAGGGCGTAAGGGGGTATAAGGGTATATTGTAAGTAATTGTTATGATGAAGGGATTCGCGGAATGGTAACGATCCTGCCGAAAGTAATAAGCTGAAATGCATATAGGGATTTCCGGTCTTTCTCTATCTCTCTCTCTCTCGCGTGACTAATTTCGAAACGAATTTTAACGGTCATACATGTGCCACTTTGTTTTTATTATGGGCTTCCGAGATTTTCCGACGAAAATAACCATTGACGATATTGGATTTGAATAAAGAGTAAATGAGTAGAACAACAAATGTGAACAGTAACTATACATTACCTAGTAGGTATGCTTTGATGATGCGTAACCTGATGAAAAAAAGAAAGTGAAAAACAATCGAAAATCGTAGGCTAAAAATGTTATACGGAGAGTTCACCTCCTCTCCTCAATTCCCTCGTAATTTATACACAATTCGTAGTCATCTAATTTCGCAACGCCTAAGCTATACGAAGTAACAAATAATATAAGTAAATGGCACACTAAGTTAGACTTGCAGATTTAAAAGTTACACTGTTAAAAATAGTTGTATGAAATTTCAGATAAATGTAAGGGACGCTAACTTCCGAATCGTATATGAAAACGATTTCATGACATAACTAAAATATCAATTAGTTTCTTAAATTTAATGTATATATTTATGAATTTTCATATACGTTAAAAGTTATGTAATTTAATAAATTAATTTAAAATTCAGGAATGGAAATGTTAAGATTCTGTCACATGTTTATTAAATTTCATATCCATTACTATATAGAAATTTTAATAATATGTGACTGAAGTTAACGAATTAATTTTTTTAATTTAATGTACCTGTTCATAAAATTTGGTATACTGTGTGTATTGTATAATTTTATACCGAAACTGAAAATTCAGTTGTAAAAATCTTAAATTTATTGCATATGTTGCTTTAAAATCGAGATTTAAAATTTAACGCGGTTTGTATTAAAGCGTGTTTTGTGCGGTTTGTTTTTGAGGCTAGAATAAGGATAGCCTCAAAAAACGCGACAAGGACACGCACCTGGTAAACATAGCACTAGGTGCCGAGACCATCTATAAGAAGGAAGAAGAAAGAAAGAAGGGATGGTGGGGGCCCCCTCCGTCGCCCCCTACCAGTGAGGTACAGCCTGCCCGGATCACCGTCCAGGAGCCCCTTACGTAGAAATGAATCCACGTAGGAGGAGCCCGGGCGATTCCAGTTACCTCTCCTTAAAGAAGGAAATCAAAAAGAGGAAGTTGTGCGTTACCCTGTGCGGGCATTTCCACACTATCAGAAGTTATAGAGCAAAAACGGTTGTATGGCTGGACTACTATGTGGAGTGTAGAATGGGGAAAAACCTCGCTAGGAGTAAAAACCCATTTATCTTAAGTTAATTGTTGAGACGCGTAGAATTACTTTATTAGACAGAAAAAATAGATGAGTAATTTATATAGGTAGGTAAAGGTGATATGCGGCAGAAAGTTTTAGAAGAAAAAGATTCACCCAGAGGGAGACGCCGCATCCGCCAGCCGGTCCGGTCAGGCATTCGTTGCGGTTTTGAGGCGCACTGAATATCAGCCGCCAGCATAACGTCGCTGCGTCTCTTTTTGCGTGAAAGGAGAGAGAGAGAGTGAGAGTTTAGTGTATAAGGTGCGTCTTCTTGATGTGATCCTGAAAGAAAAATGATTAGTAAGGGGAAGGTAAATCTGGTGTGTCTGCATTTGTCCTTGGCTTGGATCTGTTGTATCTGAAACATCGTAAATTTGCGTTATTTACTAGGATTTATGTGGGTGGATCTATATGCAAAAAGTCTTTAGGTCTCTCTATAAGAAGGCGAGATGTCCGGGCGACTTATAGCCGGAGCGCGCCGATCCAGCAGTGGGAAGCGCGTCGGTAAGGGGTGCGCCGCCTAGCGGCGCACGCGGTACTAGACTCTCGGCGGAGCGGCGCGCTTGGCGCGTAATTCAAATTCCCCGATTTAGTCTAGGCGTCGACAATACATTTCGTGGCCAAATTTTGTCCCCGCCTAAACCAAAGTTTTCTAGGCGTAATTTGGCCTGCTGAATACGAATTTCGAGGGTTCCCGGCCGAAAAAGTGGGAAAAAAAAGTTATAAACAATTTTATTGCTTAAAAGGCAATATCTCCGAAGTGAAATATCGCAGCGAGCTGAAACTTTTTTTCAAAACGTTTGTTTTTTTATTTAGAAACTTTTTTGTTCTTATCCTTTTTTAGCTGTCTCATAGTTTTAAAGATATCAATGATAAGACAATACAAAGACGAGAAGCCGCGCGTGGCAGCCGCGCGTGGAATAGTATAAATAGCAAAAGCGCACCAAAAAACATTTATCATTGACATCTTTAAAACTATCAGACATAGCTAAGAAAGGATAAGAACAAACAAGTTTCTAAATAAAAAAACAAACGTTTTGAAAAAAGTGTCAGCTAGCCGCGATATTTCACTTCGGAGATATGGCCCATTAAACAATTACATTGTTTATAACATTTTGTCTCCCACTTTTTCGGCCGGGAACCCTTGAAATTGGGATTTAGCAGGCCAAAATACGCCTAGAAAACTTTGTTTCAAACGGAGACAAAATTTGGTCACGCAATGTATTGTCGGCGCCTAGACTAATTCATAACTGCGCGGAGAGTCTTTACAATTATTAGTTCATTGTAGTTATTATTATTCATAAATAAACAATTATTATTATTATTATTTATGTATATAACAAACTCATTGAAAATTCAGTTGTCGAAACCTTAAATTTATTCAGCATGTTTATGAAATTTCATATACATTACTGTATAGAAAATTTAATAATATGTGACTGAAGTTAACGAATTAATTTTTGCTTCCTCCTAGAGGAAGCTTTGTGATAGTAATTTTTTGAGTTGTTGTAAAACCATGTTATAATTGATATTCGAGGTATT
The DNA here is from genome assembly GCA_036365515.1 of Torymus aiolomorphi. Taxonomy (NCBI): domain Eukaryota; kingdom Metazoa; phylum Arthropoda; class Insecta; order Hymenoptera; family Torymidae; genus Torymus; species Torymus aiolomorphi. The sequence goes on from CM070876.1 coordinate 21,537,269, forward strand.
AGGAACCAAAATACATGATTTTTGAAAAATGTCTGTATGGATGTGTGTGTGTGTGTGTGGTGTGTGTGTGTGTGTGTGTGTGTGTGTGTGTGTGTGTGTGTGTGTGTGTGTGTGTGTGTGTGTGTGTGTGTGTGTGTGTGTGTGTGTGTGTGTGTGTGTGTGTGTGTGTGTGTGTGTGTGTACGCCTGGATCTTAGCTTCTACTCGATCGATTTTAACCGGACAGGTCTCATTCTTTTTGTTTTTTTTGTGTGATGGCGGGTCAAAAATCCGTTTTTTGATTGGGCCGATTCGTTTTTGTTTTATTTCGAATTTTCGATTTTCTCAAAATTGTTTTTGGCTTTTTTTCAATGATAGAATCGAGATATTTAAATCTAATGGGTAGCATTCGAAACAGCGTAAAAAAACCTATAAGTTAAAAAAAAAATTTTCTAGCTATCCCGGTTCTCTTGTTATTGACAAAAACGTGTTTTTTTTTAAAAAGCTTATAACTCCGAAACTAAACAGTCAATTTTTTTGAGAAAAATCACGATAATGCAGAATATAAATAGCTATAAGCTCTAAAAATTTGAATCCATTCTTTTGGTTAGTTTTTGAGAAAAAAATTGAAAAATGAAAAAAACGAGTTTTCTATGTCCAACGATTACGGAAGTAAAATTGACTTAATCGCTTTAAAATTCCTTGTAGAGGTAGATTTTGTATAGTTCTCGGTCGAGTTCTTTGGGCAAAATGATTGGTCTAGAAATTTCAGAGATATTTAAGGTTAAAGTTTTTTTAACCTTTTTTTCAAATCGTAATTTCTCGAGAACAGTTCTATGTATCTGGATCGGATAGGTAGCATTCGAAAGAGAATTAAAATATGTATATTTGGAAAAAAAAATTTTATGTCTAGCTATCACAGTTCTTTTGTTATAATCAAAAACAAAAACGTGTTTTTTTCAAAAAAGCTTATAACTCCTTAATCCTATCGCCTATCTTCAAAAATGATGGATTAGTTATGATATCAATTTATTAGTGGTTTGGTTGGTGGGTGCTAGGTCACAAAAACAAAAGTGGTGTAGTTTCGATAAAATCACAGCGCTCACCGCGCGCTTCGAGAATACTAGTGATGTTATATATGTATATATGTATATATTATGTTAAACCTGGAAAATTCATGGCGGTTGATATAAATAAGTAAAAGAATGAATAAATTTGAAAATTAATACCTTTTAATCTTCAAAATAAATTTAATTATAATTATGGCATAATTTGTTGCAAAAATTATAAATTTTGTTATTAAAAATTAATTAAAGGAATCACAAAATTAAGTTTGAGGAAGCAACGGGCCAATGAATTGGCAGCGGTTTTTTAATTTAAAGTACCTGTTCTTAAAATTTTGTATACTGTATGTATAATTTTATACCGAAACTGAAAATTCAGTTGTAAAAATCTTAAATTTATTGCACATGTTTATTAAATATCGTATTAATTAATATCTAGACAATTTCATAATGGGCTTTAAAATCAAGACTAAAATTGTATTTGAAATTTAATGCGGTTTGTATTAAAGGTAACATTGAAATTTTAGTTTTATATGCATAATATTTAATTTATATACATTAAATTTTATGCATGTTTACATTAACTTCTTTTTAGTTGTTGAGATTTGAAATTTCACTTACGTAATTCAAAAATTTTTGTAAATTCGCATGACATTTAATACAAATATACATTATAATGTACACATACTTAAACCTACTTCCAGTAATAAAGTTTTTAAATTTTAGTTACATTTGTAACTTAAATATCTATGAAATTTCAGATTATTTTTAACAGTGTGTGTAAAGCGGTAAATAACCGGTACATAAACGGTACATTGTTTGTCACCCGTGCAAAGGAAGAAATTGTGACGGTCGTCAAAAAAATTTCACATGAATGTATATTTTTATCATTTATATTTTATATAATAGTTTTATTGCGAATATTCATAGACAAACTTTGGTGTGACACAATTAGTCATTGGCATGAAAAATTAGAACAAGGATCAATACATCAGTTTGAGGGAGCTGCGTATTTTTATTTGCAAATCTACCTTATGATCCCGCTTTCTTTTCTATTTTTATACGCGATTTTCTCCTACTTATTCTTGTACTTCCAAATACTCAACCACCTCGCGCACGCGCGTTCGTAAACTTCCTACCTTCCTACCCATACCCTCCTCTAAATTACGCAAGGACCGTACTTTTCCATTATTAGTAACAGGATCTCTCTCCTCGACACAGACAATCTTTCCTCGCCTTTTCTCGGGTCTTAATCGAGCCTCGCCACGTTATACTCCGGGCGACGCGGTGCTCTAGAAGCAAAACTTCGATTTCGACGATTGCACGCGCCGTCAAAGGCCCGCCGAAAAAGACGGAGTATCGCCATTATCTCGTTCGCCTCAATTACACGTAGCCCTCCTCTGCGCCGCTGTTATATACTTCGCATAAATTGAGCTCGTAAGTTAACCCATTACTATATGAACTATGCGCTGCGGTTGCGCGCACGTGCGGTATCATAAAGCGTATTTGTCAGATTACGTATAGGGTGGTGAGGGGGGCAACGTCGGCGATTCAACTGGGGAAAGTTGGTGTAGCGTGCAGAGATGGGTGCGCGTAGTAAGTATACATAGAGCGAGAGCGGCTGTAAAAATTTTCGGGCAGTAAAGATGAAAACTTGTATATATATAGACGTTCGTGCAAGAGTCTCTCTGGAATTTCGGTTGTTACAGTCTCACGAACATCCTCGCGTTTGAGGAGTCGTTGAACCTTAACGCGGGTTTTAAATGCTTTCCCGTCGTATAAATCACGCGACGCATGATTTCAGACCAATTACAAACAATTATATAAAAGAGATTTATTTATTTATTTATTTATTTATTTATTAACATGTAGACGGGATAAAAAGCCCTTTATACAAAAATATTTAAAAAATACATAATGGTGCACATAGTACGGCGAAATAAACAAAGTTCGCAGAAAAAATAAAACACATTCAAATAAGTTAAAAGTTGAGAACGAGAGAACGCAACGCAGATTTAAATGATGATAAAACATTTAAGTGAGTAATACGGTTCGGTAATAGGTTCCAAGACCTCTTAAGCCGATTTATAGTAGAGTGAAAACCAAATGTGGATGAAGAGGTGTTTTCCTTAAGGGGTCTAAAAGTACGGAGAGAGTAAGAGATGTGACGAGATACAAATAGGTTAGATAAATCTACGAAGGGCAACAGGTTATGAGTGATTTTATAAGTAACAAGGCAGTCGTAATAATGGTGTAAACTATTGATTGTGGGGATGCTAAAATTTGATCTCAAAGGTGTATAATCGTGATCAAAACCACTCATAGGCCTGTTATTTTTAAACGCTAAATAACGGAGAAATTTGTGTTGACACGATTCCAATTTATTTATAGATAATTGAGTGAATGGAGACCAAATATTAGAACAGTAAATTAGGTTAGACAAAACTAACGACTTATAGAGGTGAATGATAGATGATATGTTTGAAAAATTAGAAGTAGAGCGTTTTATAAAGCCAATGAGTTTAGAAGATTTGGAGATGACGTAATCTATATGATTGACAAATGGAAGTGAAGAATCAAAATAGACACCAAGATCTCTAATGACACTTACACGTTCAAGACTCCGGTTATCAATAAGGTAATTAAAAGAGAAACTAGATACTGAAGTGTGAAACGATATAATATTACTTATGAAAATTTAAAGTAAAACCATTCTCTATAGACCAATTGTTTAGTGATGAGAAGTCCGATTGCAATCGCAATGCATCTTCGTGAGAACGAACTATAGAAAATAATTTAACGTCATCAGCAAATAATAAAACACGAGAAAATGAGACACAGGAGACTAAATCATTAACATATAAACAAAAAAGTAAAGGTCCTAAATGGGAACCTTGCGGTACGCCGGATAGAACAGGGATAGTTTGAGAAATGTGATTGTTGATACGAACAGCTTGCGTACGACCACTTAGGTAGGATGAGACTAGTGAATAAAGAGTACCACGCACACCAAAGTTCCATAGTTTAGATAAAAGGCGCTTATGATTCACAGTGTCAAAGGCTTTAGAAATATCGGCATATATAGCATCAACTTGGCAGTGGTTAACTAGTGCTTCAGATAAAAAATCATTAAACAACAGAAGATTTGTGAGCGTGGAACGGCCTTTAATAAATCCATGTTGCTGATCAACTAATTTACAAATCAGATGATCTGTGAGTTCATTGGTGATGAGGGCGTCTAAAATTTTAGGAAGGCAACTAATAATAGAAATCGGACGGTAACTTTGAACATTATGCTTATCACCGCTTTTGTGAACCGGGAGGATGTAAGATAGTTTCCAGGTACTTGGAAAGTACCCAGTAGATAGGATGGAATTAAATATGTGCAAAATGGGTTTCTCCATGGCAGACCAACAACGCTTTATAAAGTACGCAGGAATGCTGTCAGGGCCAGTCGTGGTACAATCTTTTAAATTACTTACAATTACTCGTAATTTCTCTGGCGTCGCTTGAAAGTAAGGGATAGGTTCTTCATCGTTATTGAGTGGAACTCAACTGATAATATCGGATCTGTATACTGAGCCAAAGTAATTAGAGAAAATATTTGATATAGCAGAGTCATCTTGTGCAGTGATATTGTTGAAAAACATGTGAGAGGGAATCGATGTATCGTTATTGAGGTTCTTAATATAGGCCCAAAAAGATCGGATTTTGAACGGAAGATTAAAAAAAAACAATTCGCAAATGTTTGCTTATAATCTAATTACCTCTTATCGCCTCGTATGTACGTTTATCCTCGCAATAACACTTGAAGAAGAAAAAAAAGCTACAAAAAGTAAGGACTTCGCCTCTATAATACCCACCACGCCCACTTGTATCCTCTTTGTCCCACTTCGATTACAATTCAATTAACGCTCGCTCGCTCGCTCCAGCGTCTGAGTATACCATATAAACACTCGCAATACACACACACACACACACACACACATATACACACACACACACACACACACATACACACACACACACACACACACACACACACACACACATCAGCCACGACGACGTTTGCTCGGGTATACAGCATATATATAGTGCATGCGTGCAGCCGGACTGTATCGCTCGCGGAAAACGTCGTACCTATATATATATAAACATACACACACTCTCGTCCAATCTCGCTCCACATCTCGCGAAAGAATCCAAGCGATATATCCTCGACTCGATGGCTTCTCCCCCTCCGGCGTTTTCCGCTCCCTCTCCCCTCTCCCTTTTTTCTCGCGAGTACATACGTATTCACCCCCTATATACTGACACGTATACATGCCTACACACAGATGTATACACACACACACACACACACACACACACACACACACACACACACAATATACGTATATATACAGGTGTGTGTATAGCTGTGTAACACACGTATTCCCAGCCGTCCCGCCTCCGCTTCCTTTGGGGAATAGCGCGCGTACGCGTTGGCGATGTGTATACATATATACACATAGGCCTATAGCCACGGTAGACCTACACACACACACACACTCGCAGTTGCCAAAATTATGAGCCACCTACGCGATCTGTATACCTATATATGCGAACGATGCTCTTGTCTGTGTATGTGTGGTCATGTGCATGGAGCTACTGCCTATGCAAAGGGAAGCGGGGGCGAGGAACACATATAGCTATACGGCTATTAAGCGGCTCGTTATCGTGTAAATCCCCCCCCCCTCCCCTTTGACCGTGATGGGGTAGAGAAGCTAAAGTCTCTTGCGTAGCCCCGTACAGCCGAGTAACTTATCGCGCGGGTCGGGGCGCCAGAAAGTCGTATAGAGCGGGCGGCACGTGCGCGCGTCCATGACGAATTCGAGTATTGGTGATGAGGGTATCGCGCAAATCGGAGAAACGATCGCGTTAATTTATCGTCATAGTGTGCGCGCGCGTTCGCTGCTGCTGCTGCTGCTGTGTTTGACTACTTTCGAGTAGTCGCTCGAGTGGTTTTCGGTGGGTATACTTACGTGCGCGCAGTGTGGCGTGTGATGCGCGCCAAACGCATCGATGAATTTCGATATTTATGACCGTGGCGAGGGGTGCGTAGAGGATAGTATAGTGTTACGGGGAGTCGGGGATAAGTGACTGTGATACACACGGGGGGGGAGGATTTTTGGGTGTGTTTACGGACGATAATGATATATGTATAACCATATATATATTTAATTGAAAAGTTCCATATAGGTACTCTTTAATAATGAATAAGTGAAAAGTCGTTTACTATTAGTGCGAATATAAGTGAAAAAAAATCTACTAATACTTTAGTGAATATTCACTTATTGAAGCAGTAGAGTAAGATTTTCACTGATGCATATAATAAGTGAATATTCACTAAAGAAATAGTCGATTCGTCTCACTATGTTTGCATTAGTGAGTGACCTTTCACTTATTCATTTTTATTAGAGAGCAGTTTATATTCATTTATACAAATTGCCGCGCGATTTAGATTCAAGTGAAATTTACATGAGGCTGTTGACTAAAGGTGGCAATTATCTTATACCTCCGCGAGACAGCGCGCGTGATAACGAACTATATGTGTATACAAGTAATGGTCAATGGAAATAGCTTTATTATTAGGTCGAGAGTTTACTCGACTTTAATTTTAAACAGAATGTCGATCGTTTTATGTGTCGGTGTAACACGCAACTGTTACACTCGCGCAAATGTGTGTATTTGTGTGCGTGTGCATGCGTGCGTGCCTGCGTGCGTGCGTGTGTGTGTGTGTGTGTGTATGTGTGTGTAAACTTCGATGACGGAAAACTTTGGCGGTACTTTTGCCAAACATAAATTTTTTTACACGGGAAGTCACATATTTATCGAGTTGAGATATTCAATGTCAAAGTTTCAATAGCCAATACATTACTGTTACGTATGCTACTTTTCTCAATTACTAATAATTTAAAACAAAAAGAGTAATAGGGGCCCCCTGTTTTAGGGCGTTAGTAATAGTTTCAGTTGTGAGGAATCCCAATACATCCATATCTCAATTTTTTCGGAAATGTGACCTCGCACTACTCTCATTCTGATCCACATCACATATAAAAGTCAGAGAATGAATTAACCCGTGCTGTAACGAAATTATACGTTAATATCTGGCAGCGACTACATAAGTACTTCTATTCCCCGAGAACCCTGTAAATATTCGCCTGCGTGTTTTCGCTCGCTGCGCACACTCCGTTGGAATCAATGAACGCATGTTAATTAATTAGCCGTGTAATATACTTTTGGTCCCACGCTATACGCGCGGGTAAAATTCATCCGAACGACAGTATGTTATATAGTAGCTCGCAAATACGGGAGCTGAAAAATATACAAAAACATCTCCCACAGCGCCCCACGTCGGATCGGGATCACATCGTTTCGTATAGTCCGAGATCCGGCGAGACACGAGAATTATTTTCTTTTTTTCTTCCCTCGCATTCGCGTGCTGTTGAGGGCGTCGAAATATTCGACATCGCACTGATCTGCACTCGCTTGCGCCTGCGCGTCTCCTGACTCTGCTTGCAATTACTCTACACGCGACATGATTAAGCTTATATGTAGGCACTGCGAAGCGCACATACGAATCCAGGTGCGCGCATCTCGGGCCCGCGCGTCCCCACTTTTATTAATTACCGGCTGAGCGAGCAATCGCGAAATGCATTGTCGCACGTTTCACACACGCGCGCACATATATGCATACTTACGCACACAGCGTCGCGTGATGAAAATGGCGTATTTACAAATTCATGCGAAGCGCCCCTCCGCTAATCCTCTTTTCTTGGCGTTGCCGCCTCATGCGTACGTATGTATTTACCTATACGTGTATATATATCTTCCTATATATTATATTGCGATTTGACATCGGGAGGGCACCACTTAATTCACACTGTTTTAAAATGTTGGCTAACTGCGCCATTTTTGTTATATATAGATATACTGTATTGTGTTTTACACGTAGTTCTATTTTTCGCCACCGAAAATGTCAGATCACAATACACTGAAAAACTTTTCGTATAGATTATAACCTTCACACCGAGCAGCAACAGCGCCGCCATTCGACGTGGTCAGTACTCCGAAGTGAGTAACAGCTGCGCGTTTTCGGCGCGCTCCGTACTCTTTTCCGAGAGGTTAGGTCACACGCACACATATCAGCGCTGTGGCTATACCGAATCTGAGTAACCACTACTCCGATCGGAGTAACTGTTACTCCGATTAGAAGTGTAGCGTCTGACCCTACGGTTCAGAGCTCCATATAAACTTGAAGAGTACCAGATACTCCAAAAGTTTCTCAGTGTAGGCGTAAGCGTTATAATGGGTACTCGCCCCTCCACCCTCCACCCCACTTCCCCACCACTTCTCCTCCACATTTTACCGTTAAATTCTTTCAAATTCTACGTTATTTTGTAAGGCTTTGGCCCCTTCACTCCTCTCCACTTCCCTCCACTCCCCTCCACCTACCCTTCCACTTCCCCTCCACATTTTACCGTTAAATACTTTCAAATTCGACGTTATTTTGTAAGGCTTTGGCCCCTTCACCCCCTCCACTCCTCTCCACCTACCCCTCCACCCCACTCTATTCCTTATCGACATTTTGCGTAGCATCTTTTTAAGTTTGTTTTAGCATCTTTTAAAGTTTTATAATTCACTAATTATATTTAGAGGTTTCATACATAAAAAATAATAATAATTATATATGATATTGGGACATGCTAAAATTACATAAAATTTTTAAAACAAGATGGTTATCCAGAATATCGTCGACAAGATAATTCTGCGGATAACCATATATGTGCAAATCCGCGGACTACAGACAACAACTGGGGTACAAAAACGGAAAAATTTTTTTTTGAGGGCACACCTACCACATAAGGTTTTTTCGATTCTTTGGGGTTCCCCCAACATGAAAATACTCGTGTACACTCATTATCCGTTGCCAAACTTTTTTGCCGACGAAATCAATTTTTCTTATGGAAATTTAACATGGGAAAAAGCAAACTATTGAAGAGGCCAAACCAAATTTCACAAAAAAGCGATTAAAGTTGAAGAATAGAGCTTTAATTTGAGATGAGAATCGTTAAAATCGGTCGATTCTGTGCAAAGCTACGTGAAGTTGAAAATGGCGAAAAATGACGAAAATGAGAGATATTTTTCAAACCCACGTAATTCTTCAAATTTTTGTCATTTTTCGCCATTTTCAACTTCACGTAGCTTTGCACAGAATCGACCGATTTTAACGATTCTCATCTCAAATTAAAGCTCTATTCTTCAACTTTAATCGCTTTTTTGTGAAATTTGGTTTGGCCTCTTCAATAGTTTGCTTTTTCCCATGTTAAATTTCCATAAGAAAAATTGATTTCGTCGGCAAAAAAGTTTGGCAACGGATAATGAGTGTACACGAGTATTTTCATGTTGGGGGACCCCCAAAGAATCGAAAAAATCTTATGTGGTAGGTGTGCCCTCAAAAAAAATTTTTTCCGTTTTTGTACCCCAGTTGTTGTCTGTAGTCCGCGGATTTGCACATATATGACGGCGTCCATCATATTTCAGACACCCGGTGCGCGCGGAGCATTTTTTTATTGAAACGCGTCTTTTGTCACTCGCTAATTATGGTATACGTAGACTTGGAAAAGTAAGTGACACATATATTTCAATAGATTTTTTCCTGCTCTTTCCAATGGTGCAATTAGTTTTTTATGAAAATTTATTTTTCATGGAGAAAATCGAGTTTAAAGTTAAGTGTTGTTTTTCTCAAAGAATACCCCATTTTATTTCAAAATAAATTTGATCAATCGAAAGTACAACTCTTTGACGACAACCGTGTAAAATTTCAAGTTGGGCAGCGTAAAGGTTTAAAAGATATGAAGAAATTAACAATGAAGCGCGCGGCCGCCCGTGACAAGACCGTCCGGCCGGGCGCGCCGCCGTGTCTGTTTGAATACATGTATTAACAGTGTACAGTTTAGACGGTAAATAATAATGAAATATCTTTATAAATATGCGTTTTGCATAAAAAAAGATAATTGTATAATTTTCAATATTAAATATTGCTTATGAATTTGATTCACAAGTCAACTTTTAGGGAGTCTGTTTAGTTTTTTTACTTTGAGTAATTTAGTTTTTTTTTATACTTTTCTTTCGAGTAACTTTTTTGACTTTATTATTTTTTCCTAAATTGACTTTTTTATTTTTCTTTTCTATTATTGGTGGGTAAAGAGTTGATGCTTCTGACTCAGAAAACTGTTTCAATAATAGTCGCTATGATCTACCTAAAACTTGAAAGCAATGATATGATAATGTTCCGGGAATATATTTCATTATTTACAGTCTAAACTGTATATATGTATTCAAACGGACACGGCGGCGCGCCCGGCCGGACGGTCTTGGCACGGGCGGCCGCGCGCTTCATTGTTAATTTCTTCATATCTTTTAAACCTTTACGTTGCCCATTAAAAATATTACTTTTCTTCATCCCCTAGCCGAAAGTACGGTCTTCCCGGCTCGATTTCGCGCCGGGAAGAGCGACTTTTGTGGCCGCTCTTTGTTGATCGTTGCGTGGCAACGACAGCGCACGTGTTGTAACCTAAACTATGCTAACTGTTCCAAATGTGATGACAAGAAAATCATTTGTAAAATCGGAAATTTGAAAATATATAGGCGTATTAAATTAATTTTATGTTATTATTAATATATTGAACAATATATTTATAACTCTGATAATCAATATGTTCTTATATCGCATACACGCTATCAGAAAGCTTCTATACATATATAGACATGATGTTTACATTTTGAGTTTCAAAACATGGTGTAGCTATATACTTATATGTGAAAGTTTTTTGACTCTCATTCTATAATGTATCGCTTATGGGATAGAAAAAGATAAACAGAGGAACCATTGAGAGGTTGTTCTGTAGTTGAAATGAGTATCAATTAAGTATGTACATATTTTCGGTCCATCATCTTTTTTAAGCATCTTTTGCTAGTGTTTTTGATGCCCGCCCCGACCAGCAAAACCTTGGCTTCGCCTCGGTTTTGCAAAAGTCGGGCGGGCATCAAAAAAAGCAGAAGTCGAGCCTTACGCTCCGCGATATGTAAAGTGGCGCTGAAGCAGGCCTTTTATACATATGGCCGAGCCGTAGTTAGCAGCCAACAACGATATTTTATTAATTAATATCAAAACTATATAGGCGTACTTTCGGCCGGGGATGAAGAAAAATAGTATACGACACTTGGCCAGCATGTTGGATGCCCTGGCCGGCGCGCATCGACGCCCTCGGCTTCGCCTCGGGCGTCAAAATGGCGCCGGCCAGGAAATCCAACTTCCTGGCCTTGTGTCGTAATATACTATATGTCGACTGCAATTTACTATCAACTGATAAGAATTTTTCCATCGGTCTTACAGTCTTACAAATTAAATTAAAATAATTAATATTTATGGCTGTCAGATTGCCCTTGTTTATAATCACCCCCGCAGAATCTGAAATAAAAACTTAATTAAAACCTGGAAAAAACTTTGTTAGCAAAGGACTCCTCCTCAGGGACTGAAATGAAACCCGCGATACACCTCCTTGTATACCCCCATACCCTCTTCTTTTCTCTTACCCCCATCACCATCCACTTTCCCTTCTCCAACTTTCCATTCCCACTTAAATTAACAAAGAATGATAAATGTTATCTAATTTACTTGACTCTACCATTAAATTTACATTATTCCGATTTCTTAGAATGTGAATACTTTCAAGGCTTTCCCTCTTATATTTATTCTTAATCCCCTGTTCCAAAATATCCACACTCCCAAAATCGAAAGACTGCAGACTATTTAAACAATGTTCGTTCAAACCCGATGTACCACTTGAGCTGCGTAAACTATATTGATGTTCATATACTCTCTTTTTCAAATATCTACCCGTTTGACCAATATAACAACCTTTACAATCCCTACAATTAATTTTATAAACTACTCCCGATTTTAAACAGTTATCATCCTTGTCTTTACAATTACTAAATAACCTTTCTAAATTATTATCGTTTCTAAAGAAAATTGGAATATTATGTTTACTTAAAATCCTTCTAATCCTTTCCGACAAACCTCTAACATATGGTAAACTAAAATATGCGTTCTTTTCATTTCTATTCCTTGTTTGATTATCTACCCGCTGCTTCAATCCACCATTATAAATTTCCCACACTCTCTCATCAATCATTTTATCAATAAATTTTACCGCATAACTATTTTTAATAAATGTTTCTCTAACTAAATTTAAATTCTTTTCCTTAAATTTTTTATGTGACAATTTAATCGCTCTGTCAATGACACCCTTGATCGCACCTGTCTTGTTTCCGAATTGGTGGTGAGAATCAAAATTTTAAAATCTACCTGACCATGTAGGTTTTCTATACCAATCTAATTTTACTCTATTATTATTAACCCTAATGACTCTAATATCTAAAAAACTCAATTGATTATCTTTCTCAACTTCTTTTGTGAATTTAATTCTATCATAGATAGAATTAAACACATCCACCATTCATCCACAAAACATTCAAGTACAACTGCAATAATGTCATCAACATATCTTTTAAAAATAATTGGCTGAAAAACAAACTTAGACAAAGCAACACTTTCCAATTTTTCCATTACTAAATTCGCTATAACAGGTGACAAAGGTGATCCCATTGGACAGCCATATTTTTGCTCATAGAAACTATTATCAAAAGAAAAAATTGTGTTTTTAAAAACCAAATTAAGTGCCTTTATATTCATCTTTTGTTAAACTAGTATGTACTTTAATTTCAGACCATTTATCTTGTATAATATCATTCAACAACTCTAAAGGTATATTTGTAAACAAAGACACCACATCCAATGAAACCATCCTATGATCATTCGGAATAACAATATCTTTCATTATATCATAAAAACTCCAACTATCTTTAAGAGGGTGTTGTACTCATGTGCTCTGTTTTATCGACGGAACACGGTGAATTATATACTATCAAAATAAATATATCGAATTTCGCCTTATAAGGAGATAGTTGCCCTGCGCAACGTAATAATCTACCATTCTACGCAGTTTTGAACCGAAATATCAACGGCACCCTAAAAAATTTTTCGATCGAAATTTCGGTTATTTTTGTTCGAAAATTTTTTAGGGTGCCGTTGATATTTCGGTTCAAAACTGCGTAGAATGGTAGATTATTACGTTGCGCAGGGCAACTATCTCCTTATAAGACGTAATTCGATATGTTTATTTTAATAATATAGAATTTACCGTGTTCTATCGGTAAAACAGAGTACATGAGTACAACACCCCCTTAATATATGAATTTGTTTTACCCACTATCTTGAACAATATATTAGACAAAAATCTAGCAAGTCTATACGTCGGAAAATTTATCGATGATATTGTTATTCTATATGTCAACTGTTCTTTGTGAATCTTAGGAAGCCCATAATATTTATCTACAGTGCCATTTTCACATTTTAAATATTTAAACATACTATCCTTAATATAAGCTTTTGTTTTCCAATGCATCAATAATTCTTTCAATTTATCTTGTAGTCTATTGATATGTGGATTCCTAATTTTCACGTAAGTGGTATCATCATTCAACATAAGTTGAATTTTATTTATATAATCCCTTTTATCTGAAACTACAGTTACATTTCCTTTATCTGCTTTTTGGAAGATCATATTCGGATTCTCTCTCAAGAATTTCTTCGTTATTTTTAATTCATGCAACAAATTGCTGTTAAAATAATTATCAAATCTATGTTCTCTTTTAAAATTATCAATAACTTTAACTTTAACTTTTTTACGTTGTCCAACTTAAAATTTTACACGGTTATCGTCAAAGAGTTGTACTTTCGACTGATCAAATTTATTTTGAAATAAAATGGGGTATTCTTTGAGAAAAACAACACTTAACTTTAAACTCGATTTTTTCCGTGAAAAACAAATTTTCATAAAATCTAATTGCACCATTGGAAAGAGCAGGAAAAAATCTATCGAAATATATGTGTCACTTATTTTTCCAAGTCCACGCATACCATAATTAGCGAGTTACGGAAGACGCGTTTCAATCAAAAAATGCTCCGCGTGCACCGGGTGTCTGAAATATGATGGACGCCGTCATATATATATATAGAACAAAAGGTGGTCTTATCATTCCTGTTGATAATAGAATGGTAGTTCCATAAATAGGTTTTTACTAAAGTAATATGAATGTCATATTAACGTGGAGTATTGTGCATCAATTCAAAGTATCAAACATATATTCGATTATATAGATAAAGGAGGTGACAGAGTATTGTTTAAAATTCAGAAAATAAATAAATAAAATAATGAAGAGAATTCTGTAGTGTTTGATGAAGTTTCACAATATATTGACGGGCAGGTATTTGAGCCCGATGGAAGCCGCTTGGTTCCTACAAACGTTTCCTTTGTGTGGTAGAAGCCATACTGTTATTCGTTTAGCTGTCCATAGAGAGAATCAACAAAAAATTGTTTTCGAAAAATAAAGAATGTGAAGCCCTGCGTAATAGGAAAACTTCTATAACAGCGTGGTTTAAATTAAATAAAATTAATCAGTTCGCCAAGAATATGAAATATATTAAAATTCCTCGATATTATGAATATACCAAGTCTAAATCATGGAAACGAATGGAACGCAATCAACAATTTGATGCGATTGGGCAAATATTGATTCACCTAAAGATAATGGAAGATTGTTTTCTCAGATTACTATTGAACCGCATAAAAGGTGCTACCTACTCCGGACCGAAATTTTAAGCTTATTTTAGGAATTTTGTTTTATAATAAAACCAAATTGCAATAATTTCAATCATTTTATATGCCTTTATTAACATCTTAAATTACACAAAAAAAATTTTTTAATCTATTTGATAATATTAGGGGATGATTTTAGGCAAATTCTACCAGTCTTAAACATGGTTACAGAGACAGTATAGTAGAAAAGACAATCGATTTCTCTCATTTATGACCTCTTTTAAAGGTTTCAAAATTAATTTAAAATATCCGCTCAGCAAATAAACACTTTGCTTCATTTTTGTTAGAGGTTAGGTGAAGGTAAGATTAATCCATTTATAATTCCAAATGAGCGGAAGACCCAGCATGCATGTAACAAAATTTATGATGATGTCAATCTCGAAAATTCGGTAGATCGTGTAATATTAGCTCCACATAATAACGATACTAAACTTATAAATAATAAAGTTTTAGACTTATTGCATGGTAAAACACACATATATTATAGCTTAGATTATGTAACTCACACGGGATTTAATCAAACCGATGAAGTAAAGCAGTAGGAGTGTGTAGTAGTACACGATTGAATGTTACGAGTTTATTTAATCATAATATTAAACCAAAACTAATTACTGGTAAAAGAATCGGTGAAGAAGTTTTTATACCGCGAATAACATTAAACGCCAGAGATTCTTCTTCATTTCTGTTTAAACTTTTTAGAAAACAATTGCCAGTTGTATATTAGCTTTTGCTATAACAATAAATAAATCACAAGTTCAAAGTGTTAATTCTCTAGGTATTTTCAATAGTTGAACACTATTTTCACATGGCCAATTATACAGAGTGTAACAAATTTTGGAAACGGTCCATTTTCCAACACAAAAGTTATAGCATTTTTAATGCCCGATCAAATGATGTCCATGACCTTGACCTTGACTATGACCTTGATGGTCATTACAAGGTCAAGTTGATTTTTTTAAATGGGAACCCCTATTTCTAACCCCAGAATTTGAAAGAGTGAAAAATTTTCGTTCAGATATGACCTTGACCATTCCCAAAATTTTAAGATGGCGGAAAAGACTTACTAAAATCAATTGACCTACGATGCCAAATTTTGTATCGAGTTGGTTTTGGGGGTTGCTGATCACGAATCTAAGGTCAATTTTATAAAATTTCCAATTTCAAGATGGTGATCCAAGATGGTGGACGAGATTTACATAAATTAACCATTTGTCAGATTTTGTGATGAGTTGGTTTAGGGATCGTTGGTCACGTTGATCACGAATCTGAAGTCGTGTTAGAAAAATTTTTAATTTCAAGATGGCGGATCCAAGATGGCGGACAAGAATTTTAGGTATTAACCCAGCCAGTTAAGGCAAGGTGACGTCCCAGTCAGTGAAGGTAAGGAGGTGTTAACCTAGCCAGTTAAGGCAAGGTGACGTCCCGGCCAGTGAAGGTAAGGTTGGATTAACACCTCCTTGCCTTCACTGGGCGGGACGTCACCTTGCCTTAACTGGCTGGGTTAATACCTAAAATTCTCATCCGCCATCTTGGATCCGCCATCTTGAAATTAAAAATTTTTCTAACACGACTTCAGATTCGTAATCAACGTGACCAACAATCTCTAAACCAGTTCATCACAAAATCTGACGTAGGACAGTTAATTTATGAAAATCTCATCCGCCATCTTGGTTCCCCATCTTGAAATTGGAAATTTTATAAAATTGACCTTAGATTCGTGATCAGCAACCCCCAAAACCAACTCGATACAAAATTTGGCATCGTAGGTCAATTAATTTTAGTTAGTCTTTTCCGCCATCTTGAAATTTTGGGAATGGTCGAGGTCATATCTGGACGTAAAATGTTTCGTTCTTTCAGATTCTGGGATCAGAAATGGGGGTTCCCATTTAAAAAAAAATCAACTTGACCTTGTAATGACCATCAAGGTCATAGTCAAGGTCAAGGTCATGGCCACCATTTGATCGAGCATTACAAATGCTATAACTTTTGTCTTGGTCATATTTTCCGAAAATGGATCGTTTCCAAATTTTTTGCCGTTTCCATACTTTTCTAACACTATGTTGCTTTGTACCGATGTAAAAAACCTAACAATATATTTATTGAAAATCTTTTAGACAATTCTTCAATAATTGATAACATTGTTTGGAAAGAAATTTTTGACGTTTTATCTACAACTCTTCAATAAATTTTTATGGTAATTACAATAATCCGAAAAATATATAAATATTTCACATTTATATAAGAGTTTTATAAGTTATCAGATACATACAAAATTAAATTAAAGTCTAAAATTAATCTTAATTAATATAAATACAAAAATTCCTACATATCAGAAAATTTAAAAGAAAAATAAATAAATTAGATATATGAAAAATTTCAATAAAACTTTATCCTATGTACTCTATTATTAACACATGGGAATTGGCGAGCAGGGGGCGCAGCCCCCCTTGTATAGATATGTAGGCACATAAAGCCCGTATAAAGTTTTAACTTAACAAGTCTGTCATTTCTCGTTGCAGGAACGCCATCTACAACATAAGCCTGCACGACCTCACGGAAATTGCGGATCAGGTGAGTCCCCGATACTCTTTTGTCATTTTTAATCATTCAAGTGCGCACGCTGGGGCGTTTGTTTGTTTAAAGAAGAGGGGTGGAAAGATTCGCTTGTTAGGTATTTAAGTTTTTTTGCCGGTCTGTTTAAAGGGGCTTGTATAATGTTTGTCGAACAAATGGAAAAGTTGGTGCTTAGCGCGACATGTGTCTGTATGTGTACGTATATTATATAAAAGCCTGAGGAATATAATGGAACGCAAATTTGCGGATTTATTACAAAAACACGATAAGTTTGCGATTTACATTACAACTTCTAAAAGTTATAATTAGTTTTGGCTCCCCCGGGTCCGCGTATATTTTCATATTAATTTCAAACAATTAGACGCGTGCTTAGCACACCCCGTTGACTTTACAAGGTGGTTGACGTTTCATATATATAATATAATATAAGCGTAATACTTGTTCCCCGCAAAATGCACAAAAGCTTCATCAGCGTAGGTGTGCACGGGGTTTAATAATAAAAAAAAAATTGCATTTTTATACTGGATTTCAAGTTTCCAATGGTTATATCCCAGAAATGGATTTTCTTCTGAATCGGATTATATATTCTTCTTTGATAATAGCTTCACGCTCAAATGTGGCATATAGAATTTTTCAATTTCCCGAGGAAGAAAAAATTCACTATTTCCTCTATCAATTCAATATTGAAAATCACGCTCTCTCTCTCTCTCTCTCTCTCTCTCTCTCTCTCTCTCTCTCTCTCTCTCTCTCTCTCTCTCTCTCTCTCTCTCTCTCTCTCTCTCTCTCTCTCTCTCTCTCTCTCTCTCTCTCTCTCTCCTCTTGGAAATCAGCTTTTCTCCTTTCTCGAAAAATCGCGACCTATCTATTTCTCTCTTCTTCCCCTCGCTCCATTCGCAAGAGCCCGGGCCTGCGTGTCATTATCAATCATACTTCAACATCGCGCGAAGGAAAAGAAATTTCTTCCCTCTCCTACCCCGTGGGGACCTGCCAAATCGCGCAGTTATTATCGAAAGAGAAGAAAAGAAAAGAAAGAGAGAGACCTTTCAGGGAAAACTTTGCGCGGTATCCGACGTCGCGCGCTAATCAAACTTTAAAGTCTCCCGGGCGAAACTTTAAAGGACCGCCGTCTACTTCGTTCTTTTTTTTCTCCTCTTTTTCGCAAAAACTTAACTTTCCGTTCGTGTGCCTACGCGTTTTACCGGAAGAGGGATAGAGAGCGGGGGGGGGGGGGTAAAGGAGCAGATGCAAAAGGGACGTGCTGTTCCGCTAGTCGGACTCATATTCATTTGATGGTCAGGCGTATATTGCAAGTCGCCTCGTCGTCGTTAGATCCTCTTCCCTTTTCTCTTCGGCTCTGCTCCGCTCTCTCTCTTTCTGTCTCTTTTTCTCGCTTTTCCGCCGAGTTATTAAGACGCCGCACGCGCGGCAGCTGCTTGCTCACGATTTTTACAGCGCAATAAGGTTTTCGAGACTCGAGCGCTTGTGAGAGAGCTGCGCGCTTCCGGTTTTATGGACAGCCGAGGTCTTGTAGTGGGTGTTTATTATTTTCTGGGAGTAAGGAGCGAAAGAGCCGGCGGAGCGCGGGAGAACGAGGGCCGCTGTAAAGCGAAGGGTGGATGATAAAAGCGGGAATGAAGTTACGGGTCAGCTGAGCGCGCTGCGTTTGAGTACAGGACTAAATCTTTGGAGAAATTTAAGGGTGATTGAAATATTTGAAATTCCGGGATTTTAGATGCTAAAAATACACCGGAAAGTAATATTGAAGAGTTGCCGAGAAACAGAAAATTCTTATTATCGCTGTACCTGGTGCAATAATTTTAGGCGAGCGTTTTGTTTAAATTCTTCGCGAAAATAAATATAAAAACAAAAAATACCATTTCAAAATTAAAGAAAAAAGAAAACATCTAACATAGTCGAGCAAATGCTGCTTTTCAATATACCTATACCGCTGAATGAGCAAGGCAAATATTTGCTTCTGCTTTCAATACTTTTAACTGTCGAATGTTTCTTTTCACCGTCACTCACTCTCTCTCTTTCTCTCTGTGCACGTTCCGGGAACTCTAAACTTAATTTTCCTCCTCCCCTTCCCTAGCGCGTTACGGTTAATTATAGGCGAAAAACTGAAAGCCTCGTTCGTCTCTCCTTCCGCTCGGCGAAAACTTTTTCTCCCCTCCGCCCTCCCTGCTGCGCTAAAAGTGCGTAATAGTTGTTTAAAGTAAAGCCAATAAACTTAAATTAGAAGGAGCAAATTTCAGGATGAACTGAAATCGAGCTTAATGCGCTGGAGAGGCACAGAGCGCTCTTAAGCTCTTTGATGGGTTGAAATGAGGGGAAGAGAGGGAAGAGGACAGTGCTCGCGAGTTATCGTCGCGCGCCTGACAGTCATTAAAGGGTTAAGAGCATTAAAAAGTTATTGCCGGCTGACTAGAGTGCAACGCTTGTGCATATCAGATATATATATACGCACACGTAAACTTTTCCGCGTATAGTCCTTCCCTATTTATGCTGTATAGAGATAGTAATTAATGATGAAGTCCAGATTTTTTTTCCCGTCATTGCAAAGAGTGCGGAAACGTTGAAATCAATTCACGTGAATATAAATATAAGCTCATTAGTCCTTGTTGTTGTTTTTTGCTCGTTTATAAATATTTAGAGTTTTTCGATATGGGGACGACGACCGAGTGCATCGCGACGAAAAGTCAAGCTATCATTTGAATATTAAGTATTAACATCATAGATATATTGATATTCTAGCTAGATGAAGTTATCGAGGTCAGTATTTGTGTTCAGAAATGGCAGATTTGTCGAAAGAAGGTGCAAGAGTGACTCATTAATCATAACTCTATTATTAATTGGATGGATAATAAACGTCAGTTTTACGAGCAACCGTGATAGATTGTACCGGCACGTCAGTTACTTCATTAAAAAAACGATGGCGGGATGTTGTGAAGCATTTAAAGATTGATTTGATTGGTCTGTATGAAGTAGGCGCGAGGATCCGCTAGAATTGAATTTTGAAACTGAAGTATTTAGAACTACTAAATAATTAAAATAAAAAAATTTCTGCTTAAAAAAGTATCTAATTATCTAATTACTTACACTAATTAAAACTAAATCATCGTAAAAATAGCGTCCATAACCTCAAAAATAAAATCACGAAGCGCGTTTGAATTTTGGTGGTTTCTTGACAAGACTCATAAGAACTTTTATATCATCTGGTGTATATTTATCAAAATACGTTCATAAATAACTTTATCATTGATATAAACTTGTTCGGTTTCCAAACTAAGGTTCGAAAGTACGACCATTCAATTACTAGTCGAAGTGTTTATACCGCAAATACCTTGTGATTAAACACCTTTAAACAGCAAATTAAGCCATCGACCAAGCTTCAGTCAGGTGGCTGACGATGGTGTTGAAAGTTAGATAATTATAAAGTGTTCGTGGTAACGGATAAAAGCTCTGATTGCTAATTCGTGGGAAAATCGAAGAAAGCTACAGAAATCTTAACACAAACCATTTTTTTTTTATATTTCCAATATCATATTTAGTGTTAGTATTATATTAATTATAAAATTATTGATATATTTATTTATACAAATACATTTATGGACAATTTTCTTTATTCTCATATGAAAACTGTTTAAAAAAGAAAAAAATTGTAGTGGTATAGAGAATACTTCGTCCACTTCAATATTGAGGCAAAAAAAAAACGGTCACCGAGAGCTGTTGTTATCGAAAAATAAAGAGCTCGCCGTTTTTATACTCCGCGGACGAGGAAAAAAAATCGTGGCGCGTATAGCAACGCTTTAATCGAACTGACAAATCACACGCACGCTTGTATACACGCCTGTCGCGACATCACACACGCGACTCAACCAGTCACCACATTTATTTTCATAAAAAAAACAGAAGAAAAAAGAAGATAAAAATGAAAAAACAAAAGCAGCAACAACAAAAACGTCATCAAACGAGCGAAACACGATGCTTAAAATTCCTATAATAGCGATTTGATAGAATGACCTTCATCCCACGGTGAAAAATTGCTTTTCGCCCCGAAAAAGTGCCCCCCCCCCCCCCCCGTCCCAAAAGAAAAAAAAACATACATATACACACACACACACACACACACACACACACAGAGAATCGATCTATGCTCAGTCCCACTCAATATTTCTGCGGTTGTGCCAGCCAGCCTCGTGAGCGCGACACGCGTGTATCGGATTTTACTTTTCGCCACGTAGCGCCTTTTTTATCGGCCGGAGGGTGGGTGAGAGGATGAAAGAGAGAGAGAGAGAGATCCACACACACAAATAGCATCACGAGCGATATACGCGCGGTTACCGCCACGGCGCAGGATGATAAATCGAGTGCTCGATTACGGCTCGATTTCACAAATGTCGCGCACGGATGACACATGAGGGTGAAGAGAGAGAGAGGGGAGATTTTTTGTGAAAAATTGCGTTGCAGTTTCGTGTGTGCAGCCCCCCCCCGTCACGCCGACACGTTTTACGGCCAAATAATTAGGGCTGAGTCGGCGAGACGTGTATACACACACACATACATGCACGGATTGAAATTCGAATGGGGCGGAATATGAAACGAGGAAAGCGACTGCTGCTGCTGCTGCTGCTGCTGCTGCTGCTGCTGCTGCTGCTGCTGCTGCTGCTGCTGCTGCTGCTGCTGCTGCGTTTGCATGAGTGGGCGGAGAAAGCAGTTGCATGTGTGTGTGTGTGTGTCAGTAGGGAATGTTTGATCTGGGTTCATACGGAGCTAAACCGCGCACGAGCTTACGGAATGGTTCCAGCCAGCAATTATTTAAGCTGATGTATGACATTACGAGCAAAAAATGTAAAATTAAGTAAGGAAATTTATTCCAGCAGTACTTGAGGTCGGGATCGTTATTGAAAAACCCTTATACATATGAATATAAAATACTTTTTCAGGAAGTATAGTGTATCAAGGTTGAAGCTTTCGCTTCATTTTTAACGCTCCATATAACCGTATACCGTTAACTGTATCAAATAGCACTCACTCGATAAATAAATAATGAAAGCATATGAAACTGTATACACAGAGAAAAAGAAATCTTTATTAAGAATCGTTGGTAATAGTAAACTAACGGACGTTTAGATTATTCATTTACAATAAAACGCATTCATTAACAGTAAAAAAATCGTGAGTTTGAGTTGTTTCCTTATAGTAAGTATACATGGTTTCCTAACTATAAAGAAAAACGTATTTTAATAGTATATCAATAATCTTCTTTAAATATAAAAATTGTATTATTTGTATTTTCTTATTTGATTTTGTCAATTTAAAAAATAATAAAATTTTAAGGGGGTGCCATACTTGTACCATTACCGACCGAGCAATTCACACAGTTTCAAGCTGATTAAAAATAAAATACGTCGAATCACAAAAAATCAAAACGATTCATTAGTTATAAATATTTTCTTTTCTCTGTGTACACTGTTATATAACGTTGATTTCCTTTATTCCGCGTTATTTTAACAAAATTGAAGCCGTATGACTTTATTTCACGTAAATCCAATATATTTATATATATTTATACATTTTATGATTGCAAATGGCGCACAACCCCTCCCCCCACCTCTTCCCCCTCGGCACAAAATGCGCACAAACGCGCGCATATCTAACATATGTAGGGGAAGGTGGAGCAATATGGACACTTGATGGGGCGATATAGGTATTTTCGCTATTAAAAATATTAATCGAACTCTGAAAAAAACTGTAACATGTTTAAAGGTTTCATCGATTCTCCATCTACAAATAGGTACACTTCATTCATTATTTACATTAATGCAAAGATATTGAAATGTATTAATCTGAAAAAAGTGATCCCTTGAAAATCCGCATATCACCCCATGTAGTTTGGAGGTGGGGCGTTATTGGTTTCCCATGTAAATCAAATGGAATCAGTCGGCCATATTGCAAATAAAATTTTAAGTCGGGCTATATGGGTACTTTATTTTTTAAATTATTTACACTCGACTGTTTCAGTTTCTACCACTTCCAATACATTTGTTAAAACTTCAGCCATATAACCTAAAAAATTTGCAGCTAAAAATAGTTTCTCATTTTTAAAATATCACCAAAACCCATACAGCCCCACTGCCGATATCGCCCCACCTCCCCCTACACTGCTCGCCGCGCTCTCTCGTTTTGAGACGACTGCGCTCTCAGTTTTGGAACGCTGCGTTCGGACGTATACAACTCGACGGCCGCCACAACAACTACTCTATAAATTATCCGTTCGGGATGCACGCGAGCGTATGTAATATCCGCAACAACGTCAACTCGCGACGCTCCCGTCAGATCCATTCGTCGTCAACGTCGCGCGCGCTACGACGAAACCGTCGCCGCACCATCTATATGCCCCCCCCCCCGCCGCGCCCCCTTCTACCTTAACTCTAACCGTTACATTCCAACGGCAGTGCCAGTATCCGATAATGCGCTCGCGTTTATTATAAGAGACCCCTCTACCTCTTTGCTGCTCACCAGACATCCGCAAACACACACACACACACACACACACACACGCGCGCGCGCAGTTTGTAACGAGCTACGGGCAATTAGGCGGTCGGGCACGTTTCGCGATGCCGGAAATCGTCGGTACAGCGTGTGTGTATACATATTTGTATGTATGGACGCGATGCGACCAGCTGTATACAGCTGCATTACAGTTCGGCTAACGAATCCGCGCGCGAAAATCGCGCGGCACAGTGGCAATCAGCGGGCGACGGTCGTTAACGTGATTTCTTGGCTTTCCTACTATTACGCTACTGTGTAATGTGTGTATGTGTGTGTGTGTGTGTATGTGTGTATATATGTATGGGGGGAGAATTTGATGTCGGATGGAAATGTCGCAGTCGCGTATTGTCGACAACAGCAGCGAGCGCGTGCTCCTCCTTTTTTGGCACGCGCTGTATATAACACATATCGGTATCGCGCGCCTGTGTATGTGTGGGTATGTGTGTGTGTGTGTAATCGCTGGAGCGATGCTGCAACCGAGAAAGGCTTTTGGCTGTGTTTTTTCACGCGCGAGGACGATTATATTGTCGCGGCAAGGAATCGATTATCATCGCGCCGTGGATGGACACGGAGATTATATACGAGAAGCGCGCGAGCGAATGGGAGGGCTGGCGATTTCGCGTGCGCTGCGCTTCTTTTTTTGTGTGCATCGATGATGAGCGAAAGAGTGAATGTTACATGGGCGTTTGCTCGTAAGAATGAAAATTCTACTTTTGGCAAAATTCGTCGATTCGATCGGGTTGTAGTATTAGTATACATTTATATTTCTATATAAATTATTCCGGCATCGAGAAAATTCTCAATGAAGGAGATTACGAATTCGGTTTCGTTAAATTTTAAACCGCGATGTAGTCCACTCGCGTATTCCTATCGTAAAGAATTCAGATGCACCTTGTACATCCATATATATATATATCCTCCATGAATAGTAAAAGCAAGCAGCGACGATTGTCGTGCAGGTTTTAACTCGTCCGAAGTTCATAAAAAAAAAAAAAAAAAAGAAACGGAAAAAAGATGGTATTTTTTCTATTGAGTATTCCGTTAAGCGGAAGGGTTATGTATGAAATTCAGGCGTGATCGTCCTGACCCTTATTCGCTGAACCAAATGCGAACTATATGCGGATATGCTTAATCCCATATCGCTAAAAGGCCACGTATTCGCACAGCTCCCCCCTCTCTCAGTATTCTGTGCGTTCTAACAATGACGCGCGCCGTTGTAAATCATCGCTGGCGTTCGTAACAGATAGGGTGATAAAAAGGCGGGCAAAAATGCCTTTTCGAACGCCTGCGTGCCAAATGATTGGAAAAAGCAGCGTAGGAGCGAAAGAATGCGAATTTTGTTTTCTCTTGTTTTTTTTTTTTTTTTTTGTTTTTGTTTTGTTTTTGGAATCCGACGAATTTTTCGAAATCTGAAAGCTCCGCTATTCGTACTTCGCGCTCGCTGCCCTTTTCTGCTATACAAATCGTTCAATCGCTGGAAACTGTATTTAGCTTAACTTTGAAATCCTTTCCAAATGAATACTCCAATGTGCGAATGAAATTCAGCGCCGGGCGCCGCGTACGTATTATCACTTGGGAGGGTGAGAGCAAACCAAAGAGTGAGCATCGCGCGCGCTCACTTTAATCCCCGTATATACGTTTGAAATACGGCAAGATAGAAAAATGTATTAAACCTCTCTTTTTTACGCTTCACACGCGTGCGTTATATGTATATATATAGAACTGCCAAAGGCTCGCATCGCTCGCATAGCCGCCCATTAAGCGCGGCAGCTATATAGCGCACTCGCGATTCCTCATGCCGCTAATACACTTTTTCACCGGCGTAAATTCCTCCCAGAGCGCACTATATGTACCTATATATACGCGCGCTGCACACAGAACCTGTTAAAGCAGCAGCAGCAGCAGCAGCAACGACGGCGGAAGCGCATGCTTCTCTCTTCCTTATCGCCTGCCGCCGTATGTATGCCTGTGCTTCCTCGTACACACGTATATCTATATACACACACACGTGGGGGCCGAGACGCCTCAGGGGAATGCTAGAGACTAGCTAGCTAGCGGAGAGCGAAAGAGAGACGAAGAGAGAGAGAGAGAGAGAGAGAGAGAGAGCTATCCGAGCATAGCGGGGCAAAGTAACGGTGAGGTCTGCCTGCCTGGGCGACCGTTGCACTTGACTCGAGGGTGTCCCGGCTGCGTGTGTATAGAGGAGATACGTGTATATTCACCTGCCGCGCGGAGCGAGAGAGAAAGAGAGAGGATGCGAGAACGAGACCGAGAGAGAGAGAGAGAGAGAGAGAAAGAGAGGAAATCTCTTGAGAAGTGCAGCACGCGCGCGTGATTGTTGCGCAGCCAATGGTTGTTGCACGGATTTTTCGAGATGCGGTTTGGATTGTGCGTGTGTGAGAGAGGATCGAGCTTTTTATTTCTACGTCGAGAGAGAGGTAAAGGTTTTGAGGTGAAAAGGAGGTGGTTTAATGGTTATGGTTAGGGTGTCGGTGTGCAATCGTGTTTTATTGGAGGTAGAATCCATTAGCGGATGCGCTTTTATTAGCTTCCGTAATGTGGCAGCGTAAATTCGTATAGTAGGCAGATATCCGAAGATACATATTTGAAATTTGTCAGTCGCGAAGTTTTCACGTAATTTATGTATGATTCCGGTTCGTGAAATATTGATTGCACGACCAATTACTTGTCACACGACTCCGGACATATTGTCAGCCGCAACATGTGCTAGTTTTCTTGCGACGATTAGCGTCGACAACGTCAATCTTAAACTTCAAAATTCGTTATGTATAATATTATATTCAACATTTTACTTTTACGTAGCTTATGTATTATTCCGACTTCTGATATTTATTGCGCGACTGATGATTAATCAAATTCGGAGAAATTGTCAGCCGCAGCATGTGCTAGTTTTCTTGCCAAAATTAGAACCGGCAACGTCAATCTCAAACTTCAAAATTCGTTATTTATATATAATATTATATTCAACACAGTACTTTTACGTAGCTTATGTATTATTCCTACTTCTGATATTTATTCCGCGACTGATTATTAATCAAATCCGAAGAAATTGCCAGTCGCAGTATTTGGTTATGTTTTCTTGTCACAACTTCAATCTCAAATTTCATATACTAGCAAAATTCAAACGCGCTGCGCACGTACTATTTTCTTTTTTTAGGTTCTAAATATATAATTTTTCATTATGATTTCATTTTAATTGGTTTAAATGATAGAATAATCAGATCATTATTCAAAGCATGACAAAATTAATGTTTTTATTCTAATTTGATTTAATTATTTAGTTTTAAAGAGTTAAGAATAAAAATTCAATTCCAAAAATTCAAATGTAGCGGAAGTAGCGAATTTTCGCGCCTATTCCTTAGAGACCAATCAAAATCACTCTTTAAGTGCTTCGCAACATCCGGCCATCGTTTTTTTAAGGGGGGGTATGGTTAATTCGTAAAAAAAATGGGTCATTTTTAATGATTTTTATATTCGCTCCAGTAAATGAAAATTTATTTTAATAAAAAGTATACGATTCAGTAACTATTGTACAATATTCTGTGAAATTTTCATTGAAAAATATTAAAAATTAAGCCGTTGGCAGCAATTCTGCGGAGGTGCCTTGACAAAATGTTGTTTTGCGGTGGACAGCATATATTAGCACTGGATCGTCTGAAATTAAAAATTGAAACAGATATTGTTAGATAAGCACATTCTCGAGGTAACAACGAGAGGGATTTTTTTTTTCGATTTTTCAATTTTTGGTGACACTTTGACATAAAAACACCGATTTTTGCTAAAAAAAATTGACATATTTGTTACTGTAAAATTGTTAATAATTAAAATAAAAAAAAGCTCTCTCGTTGTTACCTCAAGAATGTGCTTATTTAACGATATCTGTTTCAATTTTTAATTTCAGACGATCCAGTGCTGAGATATGCTGTCAAGGCACCTCCGCAGAATTGCTGCCAACGGCTTAATTTTTAATATTTTTCAATGAAAATTTCACAGAATATTGTACAATAGT
Organism: Torymus aiolomorphi; assembly: GCA_036365515.1. Taxonomy (NCBI): domain Eukaryota; kingdom Metazoa; phylum Arthropoda; class Insecta; order Hymenoptera; family Torymidae; genus Torymus; species Torymus aiolomorphi. Next base: position 21,565,299 of record CM070876.1, read on the forward strand.
TACTGAATCGTATACTTTTTATTAAAATAAATTTTCATTTACTGGAGCGAATATAAAAATCATTAAAAATGACCCATTTTTTTACGAATTAACCCCCCCCCCCAAGGAGGACTAGAAGTTGGACGCGCTACGCGCGCCTTCACTCGTTTTACGCGCCAAATCTATCTCTGTCTCTCTCTTACACGACGCCTTGATACTACGTCATAAGATGCGTGCGCAAATACAGCGTAATGTTTCAATCTCTTTTTTATAGAGGGATGGAGAGAGTTACACTGTTGGTGATTGAGTACCATTCAAAAAGGATGTCTTCTTTGCTCAGTATTGGCCACTTTATTAGTGCCCAGTACTGGCCGTGGACATTACGTATGGACATATTTTGAGTGTCAGAAAATAAATTTTTTTTTCCTAGTTTATGTTAAGGTAAATTAATATGTTAAAGTAAATTGAATCTTTTATGACTACGTGTACCAATTATATTCCTACTGAAAAATTTCATCTGAAATTCTGGTTCGCGAGCTGCTAAAATCCCTTTAATGATAAAAAATCAGTTTCTGGGAATTAGAAGTCGCCTATTAGGTTACGCCACCCCCCAGATAAGTTCAAAAATCTATGTGTTGAAGCGATTTAGCCATTTTTTACATTTTTAGAAATTTTACACATGAGATCTCACGTGAGATCTCGCGTGGAATCTCATGTTTCAAATTTCTCACGTGAAATCTCACGTGAGATTTCATGTGTAAAATTTCTAAAAATGTAAAAAATGGCTAAAACGCTTCAAAACGGAGATTTTTGAACTTATCTGGGGGGTGGCGTAACCTAATAAGCGACTCCTAATTTCCAGAAACTGATTTTTTATCATTGAAGGAATTTTAGCAGCTCGCGGTCCAGAATTTCAGATGAGATTTTGGCGTGAGATCTCACGTGAAAACCAACATTTTCATTTTTTCGAGGAGCTTCTTATTATTATAATAATTAAATAAAAAAAAAACTAATCCATCTCTTTGCAGGAGTCCTTCCAAGGATCATTTTCCTTCTTTTAATTTTAACCTGTATCATCAACAGGAATGGCCGAAAATGCTATGGGTACCGCAACTGGTCGATCCTCCCCTCTACATACACAGGCACCCACACATACACTAATATACACACATAATATATATTATTATACAACTCTATCCCACCTCATCATGCAACTTTATACATCCCGCACCTATACAGATACAGTACAAAACTCCAGCCGAGTCGAGCACTTTGACATGTCCACCGGCCGCGTCGTGCGCAAAAAGAGCCCACACATCGTCAACCGAAAGCGCAAGCCAATATCGCGAGTGACAAACCTCCCGGCTGTGGTAGCGAAGCAGCAACAGCAGCGCACCCGGCAAAAAGAAAACACATTGCGCCGTCTCTTTCGGCCGCAGCGCGCTATATATTTGCTTAGCCTAATTAATTAACCGCGCGGGCAAAAAACCAGCGCGATGTTCTCTCGCACGCGTGCAGTCGTTTGATTAAATTTTCCACGACCGAGTGACGGAGAGATGTCGCACTTTCGGAGAACTAATCAGAGGATGCGCGCGTTCCTTTTTATCGCCCGCTATTGACTTTAATTGCGTCGCGCACCTTGTTGTTGCGCGCACACGCCATGGTTCATAGTGGTAAGTGTACTACGCGCGGTGACGCTCTTTCTTATACCGGCAAGGGAATGGCTCGGAATAAAACGCACTATTCACGTGTTAGAAGACGAAACATATACACATACCTCCGAACGGTACGTTATATATATAAGAGATAAATCGCAGCAACAGGGCAAAAATTCTCAGAGCGGCATTGCGGATGTGTGTGTGTAGAATTTAACGGGTCCTCGACATGCGGGCTCCCGCGCCGCCGGTTTATATTCGGCGCGTGCGTGTATAATATGTAACGGAACGGTGCTCTCTCTCTCTCTCTCTCTCTCTCTCTCTCTATCTCTCTCTCTCTCTCTCTCTCTCTCTCTCTCTCTCTCTCTCTCTCTCTCTCTCTCTCTTTTGCGGTTCACAGGCGTTGGGAAATCTCTCCTACACACACACACATGTCCTCCCGGTAGACAAACTTCACTCGAGGACAGTGTAGGAGACGAGAGAGAGAGAGAGAGAGAGAATCTTGTGAAATATTCGCGATAACGGACAGTTCAGCCTGGTGCAAGGAGAGTATAGGTGATTACTTATATATACATAGCACCGGGAGACTGCGCCCGCGTGCGGCTAATTAGCGGCACGAAATGGAGGGAGGCGAAAGCACAAAGGGCCCGGGCATCGAGGACCGCAGAGAGAGAGAGAGAGGGAGGGAGGGAGAGAGAGTGGCGTCTCGCCTCACCTACTGGCCTGTTAATAAGTAATCAGCGAACTTCCGAGACTGTCGAACGGGTAAGAGGAAGAGCGGCAGAGTCAGAGAGACGAGGAGACAGGCCACCGTGAGCGAGAAGAAGATTTCGCAACGCGAGAGACCTTCGCTATACATATACACACGCACACGCACACGTTTCACGAGCCACTGCTTTGTACGTCTGGAAGTTGTTCCGCAGTGAGGATTTTCACCTCTTCCTCCCACCGGTCGCTTTGACAGCTCAGGCTTGTAATTTGGAATTTTGGGTGAAAAAAAGGCGATGGGGATATATAGTAGTAGCGCGCACATCGTGTGGGGAAATTAATTTCTTTGCCCGTTACGTGGACTTTTCACTCGCGTCGCCAAAGTGACACTCGCTGCATATTGCTACACTCTCCAAATGAGAGTTCTTTTACGAGTGGCGAGTCGTTCGCCCTCTCTCTCTCTCTCTCTCTTGCTCTCATTTGACCGCGAGTAAACGCACTTTTTTATTTATATACCCACGGCCGCGCCGTGTGTACCGCATGACACGCACGCGCAGCAACTTTTTCTCGTACGGAATTTCGCGAGCGCGGGATCGCGGTTATTGTCGCTCTCCGCTCCGAGAAGTGATGAACTTTTCGTATACGACCGAGGGATTTGCCCGTCGCCGTCTGAAGCGATAATATGCGCTCTGAAGTGTATAATACGCAAAAGTTGTACGGAACGAGAGATACCCGATGTTTTTTTTTATAGTATCATCTAAAAAATAAAGTGTGTGTGTTTGTATCTGTATATTCATCGTTGTTTCTCAATTAATCACGAGCTTGGGTACATAGCAAACCTTTACAACACACAAACGTTGCTCCCCCCGCCCCTTGAACAAAAACAATTCCAAATCGAATTTCTCTTTCGCGAGAACGAGAGTAACCCGTGGAACAGGTATCCGCGCGCGTACACACACACACATCTCATAAACGTATACTGCAGCACGACAACGTCGCGCGTACCCACACACACATAGAGGTACGCTCACTCGCGCATATAGTGAGAGGCGACTCTGACCGGTCATTCACTTACCGTCGGGCGTAAAAAGCCCGCGCGCGCGCGCCGACCCTCTCTATCTCTTTCGTCGCCGTACTTTATAGCGTCGTCGGCGAGGCTGACGTCCGCTCGAGTTCCCCCCCTCCTCCTCTCTACCGCAGCTTTCGCGTGCACGAGAGAAAGAGAGAGGAGGTATCGAGAAAGGAGGAGAGAGGCGACTAGCTCGAGCTGCACTATATATATGTGCACATATCAGCACACAGCGTCTCCGCGAGAGCGTACATCGTCGCGCGGTACGAAGAAAAGCCAACTTGGAAGTTGCAGGCGAAGAAAAGCCAAAAAAGCGTCGAAGGCGAAGAAAAGCCAGTTTGCGTTCTCCCAGACGAAGAAAAGCCAGTTTACGCCCTCCCAGACGAAGAAAAGCCAGTTTGCGCCGTTCCTGCGGAGGAAAAATCCTAACTGACGGCATCTAATCAATTAGTAATGTTATAACGATCGTTGGAGGCAAAATAAAAACAAGATGTTTAATGTTGATAGTGGCAACGTTTCGTTGGCATTTGTGCGCCAACCTCATCAGGCCAAATTACAAAGTATGTGGATATAATCCGTCGATCAGATGTTAATCTCGTCGATCAGATGTTAATCAGAGATTAACATCTGATCGACGGATTATATCCACATACTTTGTAATTTGGCCTGATGAGGTTGGCGCACCAATGCCAACGAAACGTTGCCACTATCAACATTTAACATCTTGTTTTTATTTTGCCTCCAACGATCGTCATAACATTACTAATTGAAAAAATGGATGGCGTCATATCTTCAACTTTGGGCATCTAATCAATTATTAGTTATCTAATTATCTTGACTGGTCATCTTTTTATCTTTTTAAAAAGATTTTTAATCTTTTTGGTTATTTTTTTATCTTTCTTCGTCTGGAAAGATTCAAACTGGCTTCTCTTCGTCTGGGAGGACGCAAATTAGCCTTCGCCTTAGACGCGTTTTTTACTTTTCTTCGCCTGTAACTTCCAAGTTGGTTTTTCTTCGTACCGCGCGACGACAGATGCGGTGTCTATATAGACGTGCACTGCAGTTTTCACTGTGACGCGGACGCTGTCTGGGTTTTGGCATTGTGAAAAAAAAAAGATGGAAAAAAATTATCTCCGCGGTACGTATATTTTTATCGTTGATATTGACGTGTTTTTTTTTTTTTTTGTTTTTATTTTTATCCCGGAGTCGTGTACAATCGAGATACCGATTATCGCTTTTATATACGTCGAATGATGAAAAAAAAAAATGGTGGAAAAAACGCGTGAATCCGCGTGATATAAGAGGAACGCGACTGTTATCGTGCGCAAAAAAAAAGAACAACAAAAATAACGTCGATGCACGCCGCGCCCTCTCGCTTCCTCGATTAATATTCCTTGTCTGCGTGGCGTGAAAGCTCTGACGGGAGCGAAGCGTTAATCGCGCGTCGGCGTTTTATCGGATAACGCGGGGCGATGTATTTGCGGGCGGGCTTCGATTGAACGATTTTTGAATAATCGACTCGATGGCGTACGTCGGTTGTTATTGGTTGGCAATTATTACTCGACGTGTTAGTATATGCCAATAATAAAGTGATATACAACCCCCTCCCTCCCCCTGTTACCAATGAATTCAGGGACCCGGGGTTCTCATTCAATTTTGAATTTTATAAGAAAAAGTATCTGTTTGACAGGCTGTTAGATTTAGTTGATAACTATATAGGGGCGACGTGTCAGAGATTTTTTTTTCTTAAATTCAAAACTGTCGCAACACAATAAAAGGTGATCTGGTAATAAGAGGCGACAATGTTTCATAATCTCGTTTCGAATGAAATTGAAATATGTCAAAATCATATGCAAATGAATTTTCCCAGGTTCATTTACGTAAAAAACTCTGCAACATTTGCTTCAGATAGAAACGCTAACGATATATCCAATTCTTTAGTCACGATTCCCGCAAAATTCCACTCAATTAGCGCGTCCGCCGAACACCTCGACGTATATATACATAGACTCACCTCCACTCCCCCGTAATCCTGCACTCAGTCCCCGGCCGAAAGGAAAGAGTTACCTCGCGGCATCAATCCTCTCTCCTTCTCTTCCCCTGCGGTCTCTCATTCTCTCTCTTTCTCTCCTCTACCTCTCTTCCACCCTCCATAGCATAATAGACCATGAAAGCTCTCTCTCTCTCCTCCCTGCTACGAGAGAGAGACACGAGCGCGTCGCCGCAACAAAGCCGTGATGGATGAAAGCATCGACGAGACGCGAGAGCGAGCTAAAGTGCAGGCGCGCCGGAAACGATACGTATACGCTCGCTCGCGCGTACGCGCGTCGCTCTGACTTGATTAGTCGCCTACGGCGAAGTGCGAGGTTATGGTGTGGGCAGGGGGGGCAGAGGGGGGTAAATAATAGAATAAGCAGGAGCCCAGCTCGTCCCGGGCGGCGGGGCTGTATTAACCGCGCCCGAGAGCGAAAGAGAGACTCGCTCCTGTCTCTCTGCGCGCGTGCGCGCGTCAGCTTTTGAGGCGCTTTTAGCGCGAGCCGAGTGCGGCGCGCGACTACCGCAGCAAATTTTAGAGAGGTGAAAGCGTTTCAGCGAATGTTCTTTTTTTTTTTTGCTTTTTCCTATAGAAGGGAATAATTTTAGCGGGATAATGTCGCATGCTTCGAGGAACGACCGATTTGGAGTAACGCTAAATTTATACAAGAGACTAAGCTGAAAAGTGTGTATTTATAAGAGAAGTCTCTGCAGTAGTCCAATGTATAAATTTAGTTTTCGATATATAATCTATTTTTTTTCCTCGAACGATCTCCTATCTCGAAACGCTAGTATATACATATCAACGCGTATATGTCTACACGTCACGGAGTGGCGCAGCAGTACACATGCGAGAGAGAGAGAGAGAGAGAGAGAGAGAGAGAGAAGTGTTTTCGTGTGATCTTCGCATTTCGATTGGAATGCAGTAAGGTAGTGAAATTAAAAAATTGTGCCAAACTTTATTGATTTTCGTTTGGACTGAGAGGAACAATTAATTAGTTGCGCGATTATATCTAGCGATCGTTTCACTGGGATTATGATGTTACAATTAAATTATTCTTTTCTCACGTTACGCGAGTTAGCGCACAAATTTTTAACCACTCGTATACTGTAAATTCTGTTGTTAAATTGACAGGCCTGCAAACATTGATTGACAACATTGTTTTCTTTTACATCAAACGTCTATCACATTATCATTCTATTTATTTGATGCAATTAAATTTTAAAATTAATTATCCGATAGAATTTGATGTAGCCATTTTTTCCAGGATTCGTAACCTGTATTTTAGATAATAAAGTTCTCAAAAGCGTAGCTTTGAATTTCGTTTTTAATTATATCCCTTTTAGTACAAGAACAGATTTTGCATTTAACTAATGAACGTTTCTGATAGTCCTCTAATGGCGAATTGATGTCTTAATTTGTTGTCGCGTTACAATATGCTTACTCTCACGTTACCGTACACATCTAGAGACCATATTTGGCCACTTAGGAGAATCGCTCCCAAAACTTGGCAAACGACAAATCGACGACCGTTTGGCATGAATGCAAATGGAATATCTGCAGGTAATATAACTAATTATTAAAAAATATCAATACCACGCGAAATTCAATTAATAAAATAATATATTTCTCAATTACGGCATGATGAATTTTCTTGTTTTTATGTAGAAATTTTTCATTCAAATATTCTATAACTCAGCATAGACGAAACCTTTCAAAATAATTCAATTTAATAATTCGGCGTATAAAATCCATTTAATTAAACTCGCGAATTCATTTCGTAAAATGAAAAGTCATCGCTCTGCTCTTACCCGAATGAAATAACTTTTCGAAGAGTAAATACAAACAGCGGCGAGTTTTTCTTCGTTTACAGCGCATCGCGCAGGAATTATCTTCCCCTTGTTCGGCGAAGCTTTGGCGGGAGGCGACTCTGGTCGCGTCATTTTTTATTCATCAATTCCAGAGTGTTACGACGCAAAAAGTTGGCGAGTGTAAAAAAATAGAAAAACGAAGAAGAAGAAGAAGAAGAAAGAAAAAGGAGAACGCGAGGAACGGGCAAAAAGAATCTTTTGCCTCGTCGCAAAGTATTCTCTTTGAGAATAAAATTATGAAGCTTTCCGCACAAATAAAGGAGGGAAGGGCGGGACTGATGAATAAGACATGGGTCAGGCGGCTATAACTTTGCGCGCTAAATTCTTTTGAGGAAGTTACTTAATCCGGCGTGTAATGCGCGCGGATTTGTCTCGTATTCCGACAATAAGATTAAAGGTCTCCTCGAATCGGAAGCCAAACACTATAGCAATGAATTGCTTTATTGTTCCATTCTCCTCGCAAACAATCCGCACGATGAACTCGTTAAAACGTATACGGAGATTGTCAGGACAGCAACCGCACCTCTCTCTTTCTGAAACCGAAAAGAAATTGCAAGCGTAATCCCAATCGCACTCGTCGCCCTGCTGGAAAATCGTAAAACTTTACCGCCTATATATATATATACATGTAGCTAACGACGCATCGATTTTTCACTCACCACCGTTACCCATCCTCTATCTCGCGTGCATCCTGCCAGTGTGTATGTGGGTGGAAACGGAGTGGAAAGCAACAAGCGCTGAGAGGGAATGAGAAAGGCCGATAATGAAGGCATAAGCAATCCATCGCTTCAGTTTCGCCCAGGCTACGAGTTGAAAGCTTAGTACACTGAAAAAAATTTCACGTTGTAAGAACTGAAAGTACGGCTCTGATAACAGTACTGTTCAGCTGATTTTCTTTCTGCTGAATTTTATAGATACAGTAATTGTATTCGTACAGTTGTGAGAGCTGTACAAGATACACTGAAAGCACTAATGTAGAGTTCTTTTGTCAAATCATTAAATAGGTTATGATTCGCCATACATACATATTTTTCATTAAAATAATCTCGATTGATAAGTACACTGATTACAGATGAAATACGCAAAAGCGGATTGCAAACATGCGGTTGATGTGGCCGGTTTCTTGACTTTTTTAGGTTATAAGATGAACATCGGCTTCGCGTTGTAGCGTTGTCAACAAACAAATACCGGCGGCAAAACTAAATCGTACCGTTGTCAGAGCTGTACAAATACATTTCCCGCCTCTGACAAATAGTGCCGTTACATTATACAAATGAATAGCTGCTTCAGCCGTCTGTAAGGGTAAATGAACACTATAAATAGTGTTAGTACAGCAAATCGAAACTATGGTTTCTACAGCCTAAAATTTTTTTCAGTGTATGTGTTTATATATACATAGGAATTTCGTTTGTCTTCTAGCGTGAGTATCTATGGCGAGGAAGAGGTAGTTTGTTTATGCGTATGGTCGGCGCCAGTCTCGAAAGTTCGTCTCTCTAATATTGGTTGGAAAAGCTTTAACGAAAATGTGATTAAGAGCAGCTTTTTTTTTATTTGCCAACTTTTCGATTGAAACGCACAAAGTGAAAGAGGGGAAAAAATTCCTACCGACTGGTCTAGAGTAGTAACGAGGTATTAAGCTATTTTTAATGCATATTTAATATCTTGGGAGGATGATGTAAGTCGCGAAGAAGCTTTTTGTATGTATCTATGCGATAGAATTATTGTACCATTGCTTCAAACTCTTTCGATATTTACAGTAGTATATATACGTACTGACGAAAGTGGTGGAAAGTCTCATTTATCAGAGTCTCAGCAAACTCCTGAAGCCAAAGTCACCTAATAATCCACACGCTGTACTTACGTAAGCCGCATACAGGTTTTTTTGTCATCATTTTGAATATATAACGACGCGCGCTGGAAGAAAATTTAGCTGCGTAATTGACGGGCCACTTTTACGGGACAAGTATATAATTCGGATAATTTCAGAGGCAAGTGCAGAGCGGAGGGGAAACTTCGTTTTTTTTCAGCGTATGATGTACATAGGCGACGGGGTATTGGGATTCCGTCGACGACTTGTAAAAAAAAAAGTCGAACGTTCCGCCCTCGTGGACGCGTAACGACCGTGCGAAATGAATCTCGAGCGATTACTTATAAGGTGACACGGTTAGAGGCTATTTAGACTCCCTCGTTCTCATGCATTAGTTAGTTTTTGTTTTATTGCACGTCCCGTGAGTTTTTTTTTTTTTTTTACCTGCCTGTAATAACTGTGGGAATTATGAGTTTCAGATCATTACCGCGGGTGACTATAACGCGCGCGGTTACGGGCGAGTTTGGTTTATTTAATAACCAAGCGATTCGTATCCTGATCGTTACTATAGACATTGCGGATATTATATAGCAGATCTTTATTTTACGACGAAATCTGTAACAATCCACAATTGTCATGGGTATATATATGTATATACATAGCTTAAAATCAAAACCTATATATAAGATTGTCGTACACTGAGAAAAGGATTTGTTTATTGTTAACGTGACATTGTAACTATTAACATGCGTATGTTTAAATATGACCAAATATAGGCATTGTAACAGTTATAATGCCATGTTAACAGTTAAGTTACCATGTTCTCATAAACAATTTCAATATGTTACCTGAGAACATTGATATTGTAATAGTTACAATATGCTTATTATAGTAGTTTTTTAATCTAATGGCCAGTTTTTTACCAGGATGATGTTGTTTTATAACAAAAACGTTTCAAATAAAAACATTATTTATTTTTTTACTCCAACTTTTCGGCCATTTTTATTGTTTATCCTGATGAGGGACATAAACAATAAAAATGTCCGAAACGTTGGAGTAAAAAACTAAATGGAGTTTTTATTTCAAACCTCTTTGTTATATAACAACATCATCCTGGTAGAAAATTGGCTATTAGATTCAAAAACTACAATTTACAAGAACTTTTACCATCAGCTACTTTCAAATCTGAATATGTTATTAGTTAATATAGATATTGTAACTATTACAATATCACATTTTATCCTTAAACATGTCAAATAGTTGTATTTCAAATAGATGCACTGAAAAAAATTTGGCACGGCATTTGTTTCCATCACAGTTCGTCAGCGCCCCCTTCGCTGCGTGCGTGAGATCTCCCACTTTTGGCGCAGCGTCTGTACTCATCGGGTCAGCTGGAGTGCCAAATTTTTTTCAGTGTAAATATGTTAACAATAACAATATTCTTCTCTCAGTATAGTGAGAGAGAGAGAGAGAGAGAGAGAGAGAGAGAGAGACGTCGGCTACGTCGCGACAACTCACTTATCTTTCGGATACATGAATGTTTCATTAGTACAGGCGGCTAGGTTAAACGAGCGCGCACGTCTATAAGCACGTTTAACGTGCAGTTTCGCGTGTAATGACAGACAGAGGCTATAGACACCAGCAGTAATCTGCCTCTTATACACAAGGTAAATACGAGCGGATGTCTAATGCATCAGCTAAAACGAATTATGCAAATCGTGCGCGACCTCGAGGCCGCGAATCGAAAAATCAATTCGTTGCGGGAAGCCGATTTTTCGCGCGACCAAATATCTCATGCTCGTTAGTGTACATATAATAAATCGAACGCACGTGCGCGGCGCGCTGTAATTACAACACTGTACTTACAACAGCAAATTGTGCGCGGGGGGTAAAAAGGAGCGACGGGAAGCGACGAGTATACGACTATATTATGTACACACCGTGTTGCGCGCACATACTTTTTGCCGTACAGGCACAGTGTCGCAATTAGAAACGTCTCTCTCGTGCCGGCTTCCGATGCTTTTTTGCTAATTTGGTAATCTTGCTGTGAATCCTCGCGTTCATCGGCTTTTACGCGGAATGAACGTAACGGAAGTGAACTCTCTCATCAATGTTGTTGAATTCTTTATAATATTCGCGCGCAGCAGCAGCAGCCCCGGACTAGATTTCACATATGCAACATCTTCCGCGGGTTTTTCGGTCAATCGACTCTAAACCAGTGGATGTAGGCAACGCATTAAATAATATAACGTAGCCTCTTTGTTTCGTGTCCTCGTTCCTGGCATTCGAATGCCTCCGATGCGTGTCATTTGTCTTATTTTTAAATGAAGAGGAAGAGGAAGAGTATAACTATCGAAGGATGTCCTCTTTCAAACTATCATATCTTGACATCATTCCGATATTAGAGCATATTATTTTCATCCATTAATTATTCTCATTATTTTCGTCCATCACCTACCCGTTACCCCGACATACATGTCATCCCGACGTTCACGTTCTCCTTTAATTGAAAACGGATATCTTTTCATACGATCTAGCTCGTCGAAAGAACATCTCTTCCTCCTCCCTCCCCTCTATCTCTGTCACTTAACGATGAAAAATCGCGCAAAATCCATAATGCAACGTCCAACCGCATTTTCCGCATTGTTGTACGAGAGGTAGGGGAAAAAAATTCGATTGGCTGGAGATAGTGCGGACGAGAAGCTTTGGTGCGCACGAGATACGGCGCGCAGTGCCATTCCCCCGTCGCCTCGCCGCGACTACAAATCACAATCACATCGCACGCGTGCGAGTTGAAAAATGTCACTGTCGACTCGGTTAGTTATTATATGTATACAACAGACACACACACAGGTCGTGGTAGCAGCAGCAGCAGCAGCAGCAGCAGCTGCTGCTGCTGCTATCATTCGATGGCGATCTGGGGGCAATTTTTCCGCGCTGTTTTGTCTCGCTGCCCGCAGATTTCTCTTTTTTCCCGGTATTTATTGCCGGACGAAAATAAATACCAGCCCTTTGGCTGCGAAACTGCGGCCGCTGCTGCTGATGCTGCTACTGTTTTGTAAATTTCATTATCTGTGCCGATCCCGCGCGGCGATATATATATAAGTGTATGCGCAGCGTGCAGGACATTACGGAGAGAGTTGAAATATTATTGTGGTGTGTATTTAAATGCGGGCCGGCTGCGCCTTTAAATAATAATGGAATTGATAACGGAACGGAGAGCGTTTGTTTATTTATTTTATTGTTGGAAATCAAATCTCGTATAGAAATAGTCTGCAGTAATTGCATGAAGAATAAATTGAATAATGTAACCTGTTACATCATCAAATAGATTATCAATTAATATTCTGATATTTTTGTACACTTGCAAGTTATGGAAATAATACTGAGAGAGCCGCGATGCTCGAACGAATAAAATGATATTATTCTTTGAATAACATTTCGATAATAGAATAGAATCTCAAAATTTTGCTCAATGTTTACCAGCAAACAAATTGATATTTTATGATGCAAATTTTCACAGAGCGGTAATAGAACTTTGCGAAACTTGGAAAAAACTACTCGTAATTTTCGGTATAATTTGAAGTCTGCATATTTTTCTTACACTGTCGGCGAACGTTATACAGCTATTGCACCCCGTTAAGGTAGTTCTTTTCATATTGCAAAAACTGAAAAAGCTTCTGAAAAAAATATACAAATATTCTTCAAACATTATTAAAAATATTACTTATTTCGACTGCAATTTACTATCAACTGATAAGAATTTTTCCATCGGTCTTACAGTCTTATAAATTAAATTAAAATAATTAATATTTATGGCAGTCAGATTGCCCTTGTTTATAATCACCTCAGCAGAATCTGAAATAAAAACTTAATTAAAACCTGGAAAAAACTTTGTTAGCAAAGGACGATCTGACTGCCCCCCACCACCAAATTTCCCAACGTTTCGAGCCCGCTCCGGCTCCTCGTCAGGAACTGAAATGAAACCCACGATACACCTCCTTATATACCCCCATACCCTCTTCTTTTCTCTTATAAGAAAAATTTCAATGTATACCCCCCACCACCATCCACTTTCCCCCCTCCAACTTTCCATTCTCACTTAAATTAATAAAGAATGATAAATGTTATCTAATTTACTTGACTCTATCATTAAATTTACATTATTCCGATTTCTTAGAATGTGAATACTTTCAAGGCTTTCCCTCTTATATTTATTCTTAATCCCCTGTTCCGTTGGGCAATTTGGTGGTAGGGGCAGTCAGATCGTCCTTTGTTAAAAAGGGATTTTTTTTTCAGGTTTTAATTAAGTTTTTATTTCAGATTCTGCGGGGGTGATTATAAACAAGGGCAATCTGACTGCCATAAATATTAATTATTTTAATTTAATTTGTAAGACTGTAAGACCGATGGAAAAATTCTTATCAGTTGATAATATTCTTCAAACTCACAGAAATGATACCATATGTTTGTTTACATACATTGCGGAACAAATTTTTGAGAAAAAAATTCTTGAAAATGTTTATTTTTACGTGAGAGTAAATGAGTGCTATATCAACTGTGACAGAAAGTAATAGTATTACTCATCAAAAAAACTGGACTTCAAAAAGAAAAACATAGCTTAAGAAAGATGAAATTCGGCTCTTTCTATTAAGTTTATCAAATATGTGTCAAGCCGATCTTTTTAAAAAGATATTAACCTCTAGGCTGCCGGAAAGCCTAAGTATAAGCTCTACCTGTGATCGGAACATTGTATAGGTTATATCTATGGGTCTGAAGTTGGCAACGTTGGAGTGCAACGAAATGAAAAAAAAATTGATTTTACTTCAAAGTTATATTGATTAATTGTGGTTTCGCCTGAAGATTTAGTATTTGATATATAAAGTAACTTAATGAAAAAGGTATAAATAAAAATGTTTACTACCCTGGTAGAAATTGTAACCAACCGTACGCCATCCGTTCGCCAAATCGCAAGGATTTGGCCAACCGTTTAACCAACAGTTAGCGATAAATACCGCTTATTTCGTCACGGAATCACCCTTGCGCTTGGTCAACGAATGCTTAATATTAAAAATCTTAAATAAAAATCATTTACACAACTTATTATTTAAATAAAACTCTCAAAATTTGTATTATTCATAGAATAATAAAAAACCACATATTAATAGTATTTTTCTTCAGATAAATATGGTTAAATCGATAACGGGTAAAGTTTTGTTTGTTCAAATTGAGGTTAGGGCGTGTTAATGTGTAGTGTGCTAGTGTAGGTAAAAGTCTTGGTTTTAAGATTTTTAAAAGTTTTTCCACATGCACATAAGGTATTTTGTTATTAACAGTCCACTTTTTCAACTCCTCTATTTCTTTAATTCCGCACTTGACAATATTACTTGATTCACTTTCACTTTCTTCCTCAGTGCCATTTGATTCACATTCAGCAATATTATTTGACTCATTTTGTTTCTCAAATTCTATTATACTTTCACTTTCTTCCTCACTTTCAGTTACATCATCACTTGAACTACTTTGGAATGTATTTACTTCTGGTAAATTTTTAAGTAATTCAACAGCATATTTACTTTTTTCTTGCATTTCCTTAATTTTCTTTCTACGCTTATATTTTTTAGAACGGTTCTTACTTCCACTCATGTTGAAAATACAATACACAAAAATGTTCCGTTACCATCTGACCTTTACAGTGAAGCAAAACCACGCGATTCCGGCGATCCCGTCACGTGACTCGTATGAGTCTGCGCAGTTAAATACTTTTACCTATACATAACACATGAGCCTGCGATCGCACTCGTGTGTATGTAATATGTGTGTATTTATGTACATGTGTGCTTGCCTTGCGGAAAGCGGGATGCGGACAGCAATTTCGGAGCATAGCCCACGTGCAACGCTATCTACTTAACCTTCAAATAAATTTACTCCCAACTTCATTCAAATATTTTTTTAATGCATTACAATAATTTTTATTATTGTTTATGTATCAAAATCTTTTTGCATATCTATATTTCTTATTAATTTCTATTATTGTTTTATGAGTTACTTAATGTTTTGTTATTGATTGATAGTCCACCAACCGTTGGTTAACCGTTGGCTAATATTTTTCTTATTCGTTGGCCTAAATTATTGGCCAACAGTTAGTAGATAAGCCATCCGAGTTGGTTTATTTTTTACCAGGGTATCTAGTCACTTTAATTAATTATAAAAAATTATTTCGTTGCATTCCAACGATGCAAACTTCAGACCCATTTATATCTAAGATATAGTGACATGGTTTGGACATTTTCTAAGGGGATTAAAGCCCTTCAAATCCCGGCAGTCTAAAGGTTAATGATTATAAACACAAATAGCAGACGACGTGCACGAGAGCGAGAGAGACAGAACGACGCCCATGGCATAGTTTGTGCTCTCGCTGAGCGCACAAACTGTAGTGCCCGAGGAGAACCACCTTAAAGGGCTCGCTTGCAGCAGGAAATCGAAAAACTGTATTACAAAATACGCATTCACAACCGGGAAACGGAAGCCCGAGCGAAGCGAGAAAGACGTCGTCGGCTGTCGTAAGACGTCGTCGGCTGTCGTAAGAAGACACGCGCGAGGGTCCTCCCTCCATGCTCACCTCGAATCTCAGGGCTTGATTAAAGGATGCACGTCGTTTTCCCGCGGGGGGTCGCGAGAAACGGCGACGCGTTACGTGATGTGCGCATCTCTCGCCGTTACATATACGTATATACACAAGCGCGGCGCAGCGACTCTCGCGTATTACGTGCGCCGTGCGAGCGCTTTGTTTGGTCGAATGACGTTTTGCGGTGATGTGTCGGGGACCGCGTTGGGTACGAGTTACGAAACTGGGTTACGCGGAGGTTGCTCAATGGCCCGGGATGTTGGATTAGATTAGATTAGATATATCATTGATTTGGTATCTGGGATTAACCCAATCTGCCATACCAAGTGTACGATCGTTCTGTCGAGTGTTACATTATGATGCCTTTTCGTCGGCATTCTGTGTATATATAAGATTTTACATAAATGGGATTTGCGGCGAAATTAATCACTCGTTGCGTGATATTATAAAAATTAATTATAAAACGAGGGTATATTTATTACACGCATTTACGTATGTATTATTTATTTGCTTATTGTTATATTAATTTATTGTTAGGTTTTGTTAAACGCTCCACTTTCGATTTCATGATGTATCCGTTCTAATTCACTTGCACAATACTCTGATCTCTCAAAAGATGCTGTAATTGCTCTCAAATCTGAACCCTATGGCGTCTGATTTCTTTCTTACTGCGGTGGCGTCACTTTAGCTTCACGCGAACACTATCTCTAAATTCGAAAAAGTGAAATTCACTTCAAATAAGTGAATTTCACTTATTATAAGTACATAGTCGTCCACTTATTCGATAAGTGCACGACTATTTACTTATTATAAGTGAATATTCACTTATTTCAAGTGAATTTCACTTATTCGAATTTAGGTACACTAGTGCAGCTGCGATCCTAACTTTAAGGTACAAATCAAATGGTTCGTTTCGTAACGCAGATGAACTACCTAGGTCTCCTTTTCTAAAATTCTCTCCGTGTAATTATTATATTTCTCTGTATATGTTAATATATTCTCTTATTAAATATACGAGTAAATAAATCCTTCTCTCAGTGCGCCAAGCAGAGCAGGCCTATGTCCATTTTTTATCACGATTACTCTTTGACATCAAGCGAATGCAATATCTTATCTGTCACATCTTTATACCGATATCAAGACGGCATTTATACTTTGAAAATATTGAATGATTCAATCAATTGTCCCGAAATAACGAAAATTTTTCACAGGTGCC
Source organism: Torymus aiolomorphi (assembly GCA_036365515.1). NCBI lineage: Eukaryota > Metazoa > Arthropoda > Insecta > Hymenoptera > Torymidae > Torymus > Torymus aiolomorphi. The sequence goes on from CM070876.1 coordinate 21,582,267, forward strand.
AACATACTCACTGCGTAACCTCCGTGATATCGAATAGGACATCTCTCGCTCTAATTATAGCTTTTATTCCGCGATAAACAGAATGAAAAGATACTGGAATCTTCTTACCATAGAAGTTTAACCCATAATCAAAGCTAAGCGCGCATTAAATATCGTTTAAAATCTTTAGTCACTGACTATTGATTCGTTATTCTTGACTATGACATGTTCTTACCTCATATCTACTCTGTTGTACTCATTATGTAAAGAATTCTTGCCCGTGTTTAATTAAATAACAAATACGCAAATTAAATTTACATGTTACTAATTATTGATAGATTAATACTTAAAATATCTGTATGTTAGAAAAGCGATCAAAAAATGGTTTTGTAGTAGATAGAAAAAGCTCTTATTCTATTTTTGTTATATATTAAAAGATATTAAACGTTTGATGATTCGTCTTCGTAATAAACAAGAAATCAATGTATCTTTATTCTTATTCTGAACATGGGTATCACAGTTAACCCTTACACGCACAGCGGGATGTTTAACATCTCACATAGATTATCATCATTTTTGAAATATTTCAAGTTGTTCTTTCTCGATTTTGATGATTCTTTTTGTTTATATACTGTAATAACTTGTTATACAATTGAAAATTACACTCAATTATCTGAAGTTCTTCATGAATTTGTTGATATCAATAAACAAATAACAAAACAGTCACTTTTTGAAAGATAAATTCATTATTTCCCAACAGTTCTTGTTGTATTTACATAAAACTTGGTGTGTGTGTGTGTGTGTGTGTGTGTGTGTGTGTGTGTGTGTGTGTGTGTGTGTGTGTGTGTGTATAGGGTTGCTGATTTCGAATCTGTTATCAGAATTTCAAAATTCACAAATCCAATATGGCGGATCCAATATGGCAGATCAAATTCGTGAAATTAACTCTGATTTTGACGAAAAATAGTGTATATGGGTTTTTGGGATCGCTGATTCTGAATCTGTTATCATATATATAAAATTCATAATGACAGAACCAATATAGCGAACCGAATTCGTGAAATAATCTCTCATTATTATAGAAATTAGTATAAGTGATTATATAGAAATTAGTGATTATTATAGAAATTAGTAATCAGTGTCCCCAAAAACCCTTAATACAACTATTTTCATGAAAAAAAATTTTCTGAAAAATGTATGTATCTAAGAGTTAAATTAATTGCTATTATTAAATATGAATATTCTCATATTTCTATTATTGTATTTTACACATTCATTTCTAAGAACAAATTAGTTCATAGAATATTTATAGTTAATTCTGAACATGGATATCGCAGTTAAATTAATTGCTATTATTAAATATGAATATTCTCAATATTTCTATTATTGTATTTTACACATTCATTTCTAAAATCAAATTAGTTCAAAACATATTTATAATGGATTCTGAACATGGATATCACAGTTAAATTGATTGTTATTATTAAATATGAATATTTTCATATTTCCGTTATTGTATTTTACAAATCCATTTGTAGAAACAAATAAGCTAACATAAAATATTTATAGTGGACCAATAAAACAAAGCGAACGTGAAGTATTCTCAAAATACAATTTTAAAAATATAAAAATTACCTGATACTTGTATATGAACGAAAAATATCGAAAGAGTGATTTTCAACATCAAATATCAGATAAAATCTTGACTTATTCTTTTACATATTTTCGAGCATATTCTATCAAATTTTCCCACTTTCATTTTTCAACTTGGACTGCACATTTCCGGATTCATCTTTTCTTTTAAACTTCATATTTCCACAAATTCTATAAATAATAGCGTTGAGTTAGTTCTCCTATCTATCTATACGTCCACCAATTTGATAGACTTTCGTGGACATCCTCCTTTTAATATTTGAGAGGGATAACTGACTTAAAAGTATAAAAAGTCAAAATGAGATCTTCCTTCATTAGCATAAAATCTCGTCTTCTCCGTTGATCATTATAAATTAGAACATTGATGGCACGCGAGCGGTTTGTGAAATATTGGTTAGAAAGTTTGAAACTTGCGTAATTTTCGCTCAAGTATATATCATTATAACGTCTGACAAAAATTCAGATCCGCTGGAGTAAGCTCTCTTTCTCTGTCTCTCTCCCCCTCATTCTCCTTCCTAACTCTTACCCACTCACGCTAGAGCGCGGCGCAGGAAATTGGGTTAAAGTTGAATTTCGAAGAACCACCAAAGTAAAGTTTAATATTTACACGACTTTTGCAGATTATTAATCGCAGTTAAAACAAAGAATCATTACGCACTCGCACGTGTGTACGTGTGGGGGGAGTGTGTAAAATATGCGACATAAGTATGAAAAATACATCCAGCTTTAAGGAATTAATTTTCCTTTATGGATTTCACTATGTGTGTGTGTGTGTGTGCGTGTAGGCATGTTTGAATGAAAATCCATTGTCTTATAAAATTAATAAGGCATAGCAATCAGGACCCACGCGTAAACCTGCCTGTACAGCGTGTGTGTGTGTGTGTGTGTGTGTGTGTGTGTGTATGTGTGTGTGTGTGTGTGCGTGTGTGTGTGTGTGTGTGTATGCGCACACGAGGCTCTTCGCGTCTTGCGAGAATACTTAATTCTGGCTGGCGCACCTGCGCCTGGCATTCATTGTCGCCGCCTCCCAAACCCGCCCACGTTCGCAGCCCCGTCGTCCCAATCTTCTTGTAGCGTTAAACGCGAGAGGGCGGAACAGCAGGAGAGACAACTGCGGCTAAGAATATAAGAATAAGAGGAAGACGACGACGCCGACAACGATGGTAGAAGTGTAAGAGGATGGGAATTCTCTTTGTTTTCATCGCTGATTGGGCGACGCCGATGACTTCGCGTCTCCCCGAAAGCACGATTGGAGGTCGGCGCGCCCGTTTAATCCCGCCTGCGCCGCAAGCACTTTTTTTTTCGTCTAGCGCCCACGCGGCGGTTTTTCCATAGATTGGCGTATAGCTGTCGACTCGGTGGCGGTGCGGAGCTATATAATGCAGTTTTCAAGTCTCCAGAGTTCCGATTGACGCGCGTTACAGAGGGCTGGAATCGATAATTTCGGCGCGCGATGGGTTTTGCCATTAAAATTAATTCGCGTCCTGTAAATTGGCATAGTAATAAAATGCATTTCAGTCGATATATACACAATAGGTTCGAATTTCATTAGCAATTATTGCACAACCAGTTATTAAGAATAATAAACCGCAGTTGTCATATTTACAGGTACAACAATATGCAAGCTAAATTAATTAGTCAGAGTGTCAATTACAATTCGATAAAAACATCAAACCAAATCCACGCAAATCACCTTCGAGCTCTGCCCTTTATTCAATCTCCCGACCGAATAATCAGCCTGTATACCCCCCTTCCTACCGCAATCGAACAAATAACTATCGCTACACACCACCCCTATAATATGCTCACACCCCACCGCTACCGAAAATTTTCCTCGACCGCCTCGTAAGCCAATTACGCGGCGCGATTATCTGTAGAGCGGCCACGCGCAGTCGCGCAATTAATTTAGTACACGCGCGCCTCTCCCCCCTCGGGGCAATTACGCGAAATCATTTTGCCGCGAAAATTAGTCGGCCCAAAGCAGCTCGTTCGTATGCGCGCCGAGAAGCGCGCGGGCCGGAAGCTCAAGGACCAAGGGACAATTAGCAGCGGCGCGCAGTTTTCACTTTTGCGCTGGGGGAAGAGGGAAAGAGAGAGAGAGGCAGAGGCAGAGAGAGAGAGAGAGAGACTGGAGGCTGCTGACGTGGAAGGGGTGTAATTGTATTGCGGGGACGACGGACGAGGCTACGATGGGGATAATCGTGCGGAGGAAGGTGAGGCGCTAGAATCGTCCAGAGAAAAATTAGTCTGCCCTCGTTATTTCAGTAAATCCACAGAAGCTGAAGGAATCGAACAGGAATCGTTGACACATGATCATCTGATCATCATTTTTTTAGGAGCAGAAAAAAGAACTATATTATTTTTTTTAATAATATATAAAAGAAACACATTTTCAATCTAAAAAAATTCAAATATTCGCGCTTTTTCCAAATAACCAATCACATCGATTCTTTAAATGAGCCACTACTTCCGGCCATCATTTTTTTGAGAGAGGAACGTTTGTTCCGAAAATCTATTCGACAAATTCTTTTTTCATAATTGACTTTTTCCATATAAATATTGCAAAATATAAATACATTTGTTTACGGTTATTTATTTAGATTGACTCTACACGGTACCTGAATGTAGAGATTTTTTCGCGTGCATTTTTTTTATTTTTTGAAAAATGCACTGCAAAAATAACTCTTTAACACTGGATAAAATGTTTTTTATTTATTGTTTTCACAATGCATATTATAGATATTTCAAAACAAAGCAAGCATGCCAATTTTTGCAATTCCCACGCTGGTAGAAATGTTAACCAGAAGCTAGCTATTTTTCAGTTAATTTTATGGCTAAAAACGAACATTGCTTGCATTTCATAATTATGTACCAATCCGAAATAAATTATGACATTTACACTTCATAAACTATGTATTTTAAGTAATAGTAGAACTTTTATTATATTATTTTTGCATTATGATTTTTGCTAAAAATGCTTCCATTTACTTAACACGTTAGCTATAAAATATGCTTAATTTTCTACCAAAGCAGAATTTACCTTTTACAGATCGATCCGCACGTGCGTGCAACCGAGAGAGAGAGAGAGAGAGAGAGAGCCGAAACCAACCCATATTTTTCTCGAATAAAGGGGGATGGGGTGACTCGTTTCCTAATTAAACATTTCATCGCGAATCTTATACTACAGTACTTATTACTAACTCGGAAAAATCGCCGTTCTCTGTTAGTCCTAAGCACACGCACCTGGGCGCACGCCGACGCGGCATTTTCGCGTCAGAGTAAAGAGTTGACTAATGGCGTGCGCTAATTGCACGTGAGAGAAAAGACGGGGCTGCAAAGTGGAAGAGCAAAGGGAAGGGGTGGATGAGAGAGTCAAAGGAAACAACAGGCCAGGCGAGCGAGCACAAGCGTGCGAGCACAAAGTCGATGACAAAACGAGCGCCGCTCAGGCGAGGGGGCGAAACTTTCCTGAGATAAATGAGGACGGAGGCAAAATGGCGCTATATAGGTATGGCTGCGGATTATTCGTGGCGATTAAAAAAAAAAAAAAACGGTCGGTGGAATTCACGAGTCGAGGGAGGTTTGCGGCGGCGCGTTTCATTCGAGTCGCGGACGATGGATTGATGACCGTGCACCATCACAGCGTGGCAATCGTGTTTTGGCGCTCGCGAATAATGAGGGGGCTCTTCTGTTTTCACCGCGGAAAATATACTTGCCGCGCTTTTATTTCGCGCGAGCTATGTAATACACTGAGAAAAAAGTTTTGGAAAAATTACCATACTTCTAGTAAAGCGACCACAGACTGTAAAAATCCAAAAAATGACCATACTTTACAGTAAATTTTATAATACAGTATAGTAAATTTTCCTATATTTCTAGTAAAATTTCTTATAAAGTATGGTAATTTTTTGGGTTTTTACAGTCTGTGGTGGCTTTATAAGACAGTATGGTAATTTTTACAAAAATTTTTTCTCAGTGTACCTGTGTGAATTCGCACTTATCGTATAGGTGAGCATGGTCGTCAGCACTTATTTGAAAACTGTACGACTATAATTACTTATTTTACGTAGGTATTCGAATTTATAGAGTTTATAGTTATTCGTCACGAAAATAGTACATTACGGTACAAGTGACGAAAGTTGAAGTTCCGCCACTGCGTGAAGTTGGCGCCCGAGGCGAAGCCGAGGGCGCCATATCACGCAGTGGCGGGCCTTGAAATTTCGTCTCGTGTACCGTATACTATTTTTGTCGATGTCCGGTGGAAAGTACGTTTGCCACTGACAATGATAACGCACCCGATGGGCTCGAGAGCATTGAGTTCGATGCCCGCCCCCGACATTTGCGGCACGAGCGCAGCGAGTGCTGCTGGTCGGGGGGGGGGGGGGCATCGAAAACATCACGTGCATAATTTTAATAAGTGAATTTTACTGAAGATCATGTAAAATATTTTTATTTTACGTGCAATTGTTACAATTGTTACACGTACAATTATTAAACATGCGGTACTTTTGCTCCATTTGCAGCAACAAAGTCAACTACTTTATTTGTATCTGAAAAAATAAATGATCACTCAAGAAGAAATTCTCACAAAAAGTGCGACATTATTAACGAACAATCTTTTATCCATTTCACAAATTAAAGCAATATAAATCACTTGTATACCCGATGGGCCGCATTGATTCTGACAATGCATACCCCGTTAGTGACTGTCACACATAATATTTAAATCGTTAACATTCCTCGAAAATGATATGAACATTCAAAAGGTTATGTGTGAGTGCCACTAACGGGACATGCATTGCTAGAATCAATGTCCATCGGGTGTACCTTGATGATCAGAAGTGATAGTTTTTGTTGTAAATATAGGTTAATGACTTTGAATATGTTGATAAAACCTCTAAAACAATCTATTAATAAAGTCTACAGTTGCCTAGTTACCAACTCAGAATCAATGGTTAAATGTCCTTCTTTCGTCATCGAAAACAATGGCGAAACCACGTACTTTCCACCAGGGCATCAAGAAAAATGTTCTTTTGACAGCAGTCATAACAAAAGAGCAGGATATACGCAAGAATTCGTCTCATCCTCGATTGACGCTAGCTTATCGGGATAATATACATTTCATTTGACGGAATACCCTCTCAACCGCAACTTCGTCGCTGATACATATATATATATATTCTCTTTGTCCTCTGGCTTTTCTCCACGAACGCCATTGCACCCGCTGTGTGTATAAACTTGATTTCCTCTCAAAGGCATGGCCTTATGCACTTTTCCGACATTGGCGCGCGCTGCTCCTGCGGCGACATCACCGCCAGTGCGAGAGGAGCGAAGCTGACTGCGGAGAGAGAGAAAGAGATCATTCTGACGCGAGGCTGAAAATTTAATAAACGAAATGCAGGTATAGTGGCTCTTGCACGTCAAGCGACGGGCTGCCGCCACCGCCGTCGCTGCTGCTTTTCTTCTTCTCTCCTCTGTCCTACATATTTTTACCTAATGGATTTTCACGCGCTTCCAGCTGAATATTTAAACGAAAAAAGCTGCAGCTATGTGTGTGTGTCGTACAAAAATTGAATACTGGCTTATTTCGCTATTAATATTTCAGCGAATTTGCGTTCATTAGCGGAGTCTAGAGTCGGGCGCAATAATCATAAAAGTTGCCGCGTCAACATTTTAGTGTCCCATTGTATACGTTGAATATAACTAAATTCTCTGTTATTTATAACTTAATTGGGGCGACGGTACGTTAGCCAAATCACAGTATGAACTGTATAATGTCAGAACGAATAAAAAATATGGCTTTTAAAACGCGTGACAGTAAAAATATGTAATCAATTAAAAAAGCTTCCAATTAATTCGACACTCGACATATCCGATATAACTTTATTTTAAAATTATTTATGCCGATGTATATAACTCCTTGATTGCATTGTTTTTTTCACAACAACGGCAATCAGGCATATAGTTTTGAATTGTTTGTGTGAAATTTATATACGCGATAAAATTATCAGAGTCGATCTATATCCCAAACGAGTACAGTTTGACTGATCTCATTACTCTTTCTTTTTTTTTTTTCCTAAAAATATGAAAGAGGAAAAAAGAGTGATATAGGGTGGTGGCATCAGTGGTTGGACATGTAATTTAGTTATCGGCCACTTTTTCTTTCACGTTTCTCAATTGAAATAAATAAACGATTTTGAACTTTAGGGCGGCGATCGCTAAGTAAATAATCTCTACTTAAAGATTTATTAGTTTAGCAAATTTTATTTTTGAGCGACTGTTACAACGAAAATGTCTATATATTTGATTAAAATTATTCTACGTGTATAGGTCGCAATATTCTGATAATTTCATTAAAAAAACACGAGGATACGTTACATCCCAAAACAATGCGTCAATCGAGCAACACGGAACGATGCAAATTTTCTCCTACTCACCACTATTTCTTTCTCTCTCTCTCTCTTGCTCTTGCTGTCTCTCCTTATCCACGTCTACTCCTCCTTCCTCCCCTTTCCATATAATTAACAATCCGCGCTGGCCTTCGATCGCTCGGGCATCCTCGAGTCCTAGGCCGAGAGTCTCCTGAAGGAGGCCGATGAGAGAGTAAGAGGGCCTTGAGTTCGCGTGGGCGATAAAACGCGATGATCACTTGGCTCTCTCTCTCGCTCGCTTCGAGGGTCGACAAACTCTCGCGAGCAGAGTCGAATGTCCGTGTGTACTCTGACGACGGTGAGAAGGCCGATAGATAGGGGGAAGAAGGGGAAAGGGATGACGTCGAAGTCTTGTGAAGTTGTGATATACTTTTTGTAACGTTACTACTGCGCGTGTCAAAATTGATGTTCCTGGCTCATTTTTTTTTTTTTTTTTTTGCATTTTTGCTGTGTGACCCACTTGTGGCGTCGGGTTGATTGGCGAAGTTTTCGAACTTCGGAGTGCGCGGACGTTAAGTGTCGGTTGTCAGTTGCTAAGAGCAATGTCACTCTTGACACGGGCGACAAAACCTCGATTCTTCGTACATTGAATTTTCCTTGTTCAAGCTTTTTCTGGGTTCTATATTTGAATTTTTCGTTTGAATTATTTCGCATCGTCCATGTATTAACAACTCTCGTGGTAGGTGTTTCTTCGAGATAATTTCTTTCGAATGATTCAAGATCCAATACTTACACGAAAGACAAAATGCTCTCACGAAAGTGAGTGGGGATTACGTGGGATATACGGTATATGGCAACATAATATATATTCCATACAATTGCCTTCGTGTGGCTTCGAATGGCCCATATATTACTGCCCACAAAAGTGATTTTACGCGGGTATATTTGATTGTCCGCTACAAACCGGCATTTTCCATCCCCTTGGGAGAAGGCGATTTGCGCGGCCTATATTCCGAAATGTCATCCGCCTCGCGGACTTGGCCATTTCAGTCACAGTTCGGCATATTCTTCGTGCTACCTCTAAAGTGCCGGGAACTACAGCTTTCGCCCAGCTGGCTGACCTCATTTACGATAAAAATACATTGACTAAGTTTCGATCCGGTCTTTCTATCCTTATTCATCGAATACGCATATTATATATAATATATATCATTTCCAATACGGCGTGCATATATATGTAGATCCGTACTGGCCGGCCTTGCTCAAACGCGCGAGAAATCATTTCTTTTGTCATTAATGCGCACGGCCCTCGCGTACTTTTTGAAATAAGTCTGCGAGAAACTTTGACTCATATGAAGTTGGACGAGACACATTGTCGCACTTATACTTATGGAAATGAACAACATGTAGGTGGTTGCGCAGAGAATCCGTTGCTACTGAAATGTGTGTGTGTGCGCGTGCGCGCGTGTGCATGTGTGCGTGTGTGTCAGAGAGAGAGAGAGAGAGAGAGAGAGAGAGAGAGAGAGAGAGAGAGAGAGAGAGAGAGAGAGAGAGAGAGAGAGAGAGAGGGAGAGAGAGAGAGGGAGAGAGCACAGCTTCAAAACTTTGCACGGATAAAATGTCGCAACGCAATTTATGTGACTTTTCATCGAAAGTGTGTAATTAAATTTTTTGCTTAATGAAAACCTGATTGCCGAGCGAAATTTCATGTTTTTCCGATGGTTCCCGGTAATTTGAATAATTAATTGTAACCACGGTTTCGGTGGAGGGTAGGAGGGGGAGGTGATTCGATTCATCAAAGGGATATATGAGAAAATTCTTTTGATATGTGATATGTCTATATATTAAGGTAACAAGCTACGATTGAAATTAAAAAGTATATTATCATTTATTATTATTAACAACTCATTACTATTAATTTACAATTTGCAGTTATTAGAATTCCATTGGCTTGTTTAAATAATATCGGAATTTAATTCATGGACTGAATGAGTTTACCGTGGGATGTATCTCTGGAACCAATTATCGAGAAGTCATAAAATTTTGTGCGAACTTTTGTCTACGTAATTGTAATGATTTCCGTGTGAATTGTACTTTGAAAATAAGTTTTTGGTGAAGAGATACGCCAAAAATTAAAAAAATAATTAATATAAAATAAATAAAATTAATTTTAAAAATGACTACTCTAAAGAACCGGAAATTTTAAATGAATTTTTCTATGTAATTCATATAGAAACCACGACGATTACGAATAACAAAGATATGCACCAAAATTAAGGACTGATCATGACTGGTTTCAAGGATATATCCTGTGATAATGTCATTTATACTCGACGAGTAAAGTTCACCCAAGCAACCTATAGCGACAAGTAGCAATTGTGATTTTAAGTACGAAAAAAATTACTTGATTAAGGAATTTAATAGCAACGAATAATTAATAATAATATATGATATTTCATTTGTCCCCTTTCAACCGTGGCTTGGCCCCTTAAAAGTACAGAAGCTGATTTGACGCGCGCGCTATAAGCCGCCGCGTAGAGGAGTGAAACTTTAAATTAAATTTAACGGAATGTAGGTCTCCGTACTTTTGGCCAACTATGTAGAAACCAGTCGGCAGACATTTGCTTTTCGCGTGCGGAAGGATACCCGATCCGTTATGATATTTCGCCATTTCCAACCCCGTTTTCCGAATTTCTCATCCCTCCTGCTACCGTTCCGCTATATACATGACAACTGAAGTTTATAAAATTTTCCTCCTCCCCGCAAGCAAAAAAAAAGCGAGAGAGTGGGGGGGAAATCCTCCAACTCGTGCGTTCGAATTGGCTATGCACTCGTATCCACTTCTCTCCCTCTCTCTCGTGCGCGCGCGGGGAAGATGGGGTAAAACCCCCCAAAAACTACGCGACACGCGGCAGCAACTTTCGTATGAAATTCCTTCCGCTCTCGAACGTGTCTCTCGGTCTCGTTCTCAAAGTTCGCAAGTAACTCGCGCGCGAGGGGTGGAAATCATGGAAACGTCAGATGGTTTAAGCGCGCACAATGCAGGACGTATCTGCGCGCAAAGTCGCAGATCCGGGACGAGGCTAGAGGAAGCGCGCGCGCGTGGTAGCTTTTCTCTCTCTCCTCTCTCCTCTCTCTCTCTCTTCTCCCGTAATACCCGACGCGACTTGATCCTTCTATAGCGTGCGGGGCTGTCTTTCTCTCCTCTGTTTCCAAAGCCGCGAAAACTGCGCCGTTCCCCCTACTCTATCCATTCCCCCACCTCTGCCCTCGTATAGCTCATCCGTTATTACTCGATGAATATTCAGAGCGATTTCGCGGTCTAAAGTTTCGGGGCTACCCTCTCTCTCTTTCCCCTCTCTTGACACTCGCTTTACGTTTTTGGCCGATATTATATAATGGGGTTAAAACGTCGAGCTGTGTGTTTGTGTAATCAGGATAATATCCTTATATTACGATGGCGAGCTTGAGGGGGGAAAAATTTTTAAAAATCGTAACGTTTGCAAAAATTAATGGTTAGTAATTTAAGTGTTTCTTGTTACCGAGAGTTTTAATTACTAATAACGCAGAGATAAAATTGTAAGCTTTGATAAGAGCTAGTTTCTTTTACATGCATACCTATAGGTATGAGAAAATTCGACAGAAAATATGAAAGATGGGTAAAAAAGTGAAGCACATCTACTAGACCAGAATGTTGTGGAATTCTCTGGTCCATTATTTAAATATAAAAAGATGAATACGGTGGCCAGCTTTTTTGCCAACAGTAAATTTATTTGTTTGAAATGCTTGAAAATGACCCCTCTTCAAACAGAAATTGCATTACCAGGAAGAGTCATAAGTACATACATTGCAATAAAAGAAAATGAAAATAAAGAATATGAGCTTTCGTTTGCTTTTTACTGGATGAAAAAATGCTGATGTGTTCAAAAGTTACTTACACCAGTTCAAAGATGACCGTAAAATACACTAGTATTTAAAAATACATTGAAAATGGAAAATACCCGTTCCTTTGCATTTTCACAGTAGTATTTTGTGTATTTTACGGCCAACTTTGACCTCATGTAACTTTTGAAGGATTCAACATTTTTTGAACAAATGAAAGCTCAGCTTCTCTAGTGTTTCTTTTTTTTTTTTTTTTAAATGTATGTGCCACTCTTCCTGACAAAATGGTTTACGTTTGAAGGTCATTTCTCGGCATTTTTTTAGAAATAAAGTTATTGTCCACAAAAAAGCTTGCCATCCAATTGACCATATTCCCGATTCTTTGTACATTCAAAATGGTCCTAAGAACAAAAAAAAAATGGTCTGATAGGAGGTGTGTTCCACAACAAATTTTTTTGAATTTTTGTACCCAGTTGTTCGATGTTTTCCGTAGAATTTCTCATATTACAGACACGAAGCAGACGGAAAAACAAGTTGCCTTTCCAAATTATTAACTTGTATATCACAGAATTATTTTCCTTCTTTGAATACACAAAAAGCGCGTTATTAATACTGTTCTGTCGAGGATAACCAGAGTGAGATTAAAAAAAGTAATGCGGTCAAGTGATATTTTTGCACTCTTAAATAAGCAGACATAAAGACATTCATGATTAAAAGGCTATGCAAAAAGTTCGTTAATTTTTCAAGGAGGCATACCCGGCACTGAAAACCCAACTGTTTCAATTGCCATGTTTAATCGTCTTTTTATTTTAAAATTTATTGTACGAAAATACTTTTATCCTAGAATGAATATGGGTTAAGTATCCTTCATTTGAATAGTTCTAAAGTTAATTTTATTAAAAACATATTAAAACAGCAATGGCTATATAAATACAAGTTTAAAATTTCATTATAAAATTTTAAATGAACTAAATTATCAACCCGCTTGTAACAATTTTAAGCTATTATGAATTTCCAAGAAAAAGTATAAATTAAACATACGAGGCCATGCGTACGCACTGATCCTACGCTAACTACACTTTACCTATCATCCAGACCTCAACCGCTCTTATCTCGGGAATTCCTTCTCCTATAATCCACGCGTTGTACGCTTTAACTTTTACGAGGCCGACGGCGGAGAGAAAAATATCGCGCAGTCGTGGGGAAATTTTCGCCACCACAACTCCCTCGTTAGAATTTTTTCGCTTTACGGCGTCCCGCCGCGCGACGCTCGCCTTCATTTTTTGCGATCTCATTGTACCGAGGGGTGGTTTTTAAATTTTGCGCGTGCCGGATTTTGCCGCTTTTTAAAGCTCGGTCTACTTCGAGGATTATTTATTAGTATAATATGCAATTGAGCTGACTTTTTCAAGTTATCTACTAGGATAAAAATCGGGTTATATTCTAATTCACCCTTTATCCAGAAATGAACTTTCTACAGGTATAACAATTTATCGATTCTATTCTTTGCAGTGAAAACACGTTACTTAGTTAACGAAAAAAAAAGTCATTTTTAAAAGTCTCAATAATCTCAGAAGATATGGGTCTCAAGTTTGCAACGTTGTAGTGCGACGAAATAAACAAATATTTGATTTTACTTCAAGTTTATAATAATTAATATTACTTTTCCCTGTAGATTTATTGTTTTATAGTATCAAATAACTTTATAACAAAGATTTAGATAAAATTTCCATTGCTTGTTAACTTTAATTAATTGTAAAAAATTATTTCGTTGTATTCTAACGATGCAAACTTCAGACCCATCAGAAGATTTGGTACAAAATCTCCCGCTTTAACAGCTTACACCATGTCAACAAAGTGTAATACTCTGAACTTAAACTAAAACGAATTCCCCAAGTGCTCTTAAAGAATTAAAATCCCCTTGAATCCTATTACCCGAGCGTAACAAAACTCTCGAAAAAATTCTTCGAATTACATTCGCGCTACTAAAAAAAAAAGAAGAGGGAGCTCGAGAGAGGAGAAAAAAAGATTCCACCACGTCCGCGTCTAACGCTCACCAGTGCAGTGGCGTACCCAACGGTTTCCGCAGCGTCGCGTTTCGCGCACACACATGTATATAGGTACACGCACGCTTTGGCCAAACGAGACAAAAGCTGAGGGAGAGTTCGGTTTTTTGTTAGCCCGGTCAAAGCGTGCGAGCGAGAGCTTTTCCTCGGTGCGCGCACGCGCCTCCTCGAGTATTCCAGGTCCGTTCGCTCGGCCCACGTCTTATCTATCCTCTCTCTCTCTCTCTCTCTCTCTCTCTCTCTCTCTCGCTTGTTTTTTTCCTTATTGCACTCTCCCTCCCTCCCTCTCTCTTTCTCTACTCGCCGCCACACTCCCTCTCTCCATTTTATCTATTTTGAACTCGTTTTTTCGCTCTCCGTCATTGTGCGCGCGCGGGCGCTCGATGCGGGAATAAAAGCGCTTTGCGCGGATTCAGCGCGACCCCGGGGCAAGAAAGACTGATCCCCTTATCGGGCGACGTGGCGCCGACTACCAAAGCGCCCGACAGCGGCCTCCCCTCCTCCCTTCGTGTTTAATCGGCCGCGATACGAACCTTGTGTAAAGGGGCGGGAGAAAAAAAAAACAACGACGGCGGCGGCGGCGGCGAGACTCGCAGGCTTGTATAAATTTCCTTTCCGCCGAGAAACACGAGCGATCGCAAAAAGCTCGTGTATATAGAGCGGCTGGGGGGGCATGAGGGGAGAAGAAGAGGAAGACTTAAAAGAGCAAAGTCGCATTTTCCCCGCGGAATTTCTCATTTCCTACGTGGCGCTCGCTCCTGCTTGTTCTCTCTCTCTCGCGCTATTTGTTTGTTTGGCAAGTTGCTCGAGGCCCTTGAATTATGTATGAGATCTTTTCTTTGCGCTCGCGAGCTCGGCCCCCCGTGTCGCCTTCTCTCTCTTTCTCTCTCTCTATCTCTGTCTTTCTCTCTGATAAAAAAGAACGAGAAAATAACGGGAAGAAGCTGTCCGGGAGTGCGCACGATCATCATAGCCGCCTCGTGTATGTCTGTGCGCGTGCGCGCTCCGGCGATGTATTTTCTCGTTTTGTCGTGTGATGCCATTTCTCGTGTTGTGTCCCCCGTACCTATATGTCTCTTTGAAATGTATGACGATTGCCGGCGTCGCCAATCTAACCGTTCGTCTCTGAGTTTTATTTATTTTTTTGTTTCCTCCTTGTCTTTGCAGAGGCTGCAATGGGCGAGCAGCGCCGCACACGAGGAGCTCTGCTACCTGAAGGGCGGCGACAAGGACACGTGCCAAAACTACGTGAGGGTGTTCGGCAGACTGGGACCTGATAGGTTCATGACCTGTGGTACCAATGCCTACAAGCCCCTGTGCAAACACTATCGAATACAGGTAAGAGGATTTTTTTTAATGCAAGAAAAATTTTTTTGTACTAATTATATATCAATAAGAAATTATGTGAGCTTTTCGGTGTCTATACGATGAGTCGAAGCGCAGCGGATAATTATGAAGAGAAATAATATTATGTGTACAAGAATCGCGATGAATTTATAGTCTTACTTGTTTCTAACCTCAACATTTAATATTATTAAACATATTTTTGCTAAAGTTAATATATAGTGTAAATCAAAAATATAAGAAGACGATCCTTTTCAATTGATGAACAAATTCTAAAATGTCTTGCAAGAAGAAATAAAGTGTGCGAAGCGATTAATATTCAATTATGTATGTAAAACGTACAGAACCTTAGCCAGGTATGATCTAAGTTGTTAATCGTATTCACGATTTTACTCCCCATTGCAGAAATGTAATGTAATGTTCATTCAGACCGATAATTTCAACTGTCAACAGCCCAACCCATCCTATAGCAAAAGTGATTTATGAAAATCTTAAGAGTTGCTTCTCTCCTCCCAAATCACACATAGACGATAGTTTTGATTTAATCCAAATATTAAAAAACATTAAAATTCCAGATGGATACACCCTTGTTTCACTAGACGTAGTTTCTCTTTTCACAAATGTCTCGTTGAACCTTGTAATTCAGAGTTTAGAGAAACGTGCCTCAAATATTTTAAATAACTGTAAAATACCGTTCAGTGATATTATTGATAGTACAAAATTTTTGTTTGAAAATGTATTTTTTACCTTTAATGACAGATGTTACCAGCAAATTTTTGGGGACACCGATGGGCTCCCCCATCTCTCCTTTTTTTCCTGATCTAGTGTTGGAAGATCTAGAAGTTTTTTGTTGGAATAAACTCAAAATTGATTTCAACATCATGCCGATTTTTTATTTTCGGTATGTTGATGATTCGATTTGTTGCATTAAAAAAGATGATATCCATATAGTTAACAAAGTGTTCAATGAATTTGATTGCAATCTTAATTTCACTTATGAAATAGAGAATAACAACAGTATTAATTTTTTGGATGTTTCTCTTGTTAAAGAAAACGGCAATATTATCACTGATTGGTATTGTAAACCAATGTCCTCGAATAGAACATTGAATTATTATAGCAACCACCCTGTATCATTAAAAAAGAATATAGTTGTTAACTTAATAGATAGGGCTATTCTGTTATCAGACAAGCGTTTCCACAACAAAAATATATCGTGGGTCACAGACATACTTATTGAGAATTCATATCCACCGGTCTTTATCAAAAAATACACAAAAGCACAGTGGCGGATCCAGGGGGGGGCGACGGGGGCGATCGCCCCCCCCTCTCTGCAAAACTCAAAGATAAAAATATTCCGAGGAAGGTACAGAATTGATTTTGTACTTTAAGGTAATGTGTACTTACCGACAAATTTTAGAATGTATATTTCTTTTGCAAATAATAATAGAATTACTAACAAAAAAAATTGAGTATAGTATTTACATATACGGAGCGCCTGAAAGAGCTGTTTTTCCAAAAATTTACTCAGAATTTATTTAATTAAATAAAAGCCGCAATGCCGATAAGTAGGGATCTGTATACTTCGAATTTTGTCAGTTTTAAAAAGTGTTTATCTCATGGAAATGCTGATAGAATCGCACAAAAAAATCTGAGCATAGTATTTACATACACGGAGCGCCTGAAAGAATTGTTTTTCCAAATAAACGTTCGAATGTTTATTAACGGGGTGGCATAGTCCTACCGTTACCGACCGAGCAATTAACACAGTTTCAAGCTTATTAAAAATAAAATACGTAGAATCACAAAAAATCAAGAGAACACCCTTCTGTGGTTTTGAACGTTCTATCACCCAGTAAAAATTTGAAGTCGAAATATCAAATGGTTTTTGCAAAAACTTTGAACGAAACCGAATTTTGTTTTGTTCAAAGTTTTTGCAAAAACCACTTGATATTTCGACTTCAAACTTTTACTGGATGATAGAATGTTCAAAACCGCAGAAGGGTGTTCTCTTGATTTTTTGTGATTCTACGTATTTTATTTTTAATAAACTTGAAACTGTGCCAATTGCTCAGTCGGTAATGATACGGCTATAGCACCCCCTTAATTAAATAATGAAATTGGGTTGATTTTGAGGTTCACATCGCCTTAAGTAATAAAATACAGTTTAACAATCGCATCAAGCGTAGAATATTGTAATATTATTATACGGGTGATTCTTATATTTTGAAAAATACTCTCTATCTATTTCAGTATTAAGTTCAATTCGAAATCAACTTCCAAAATACAAAATTATATACTTGTATAGACTTTGCAACAAACTTTGCCCACTACCCGTACCTTTTTTTTTTTTTTTTTTTTTTTTTTTTTTTAGAAATTTTATTAGCTATTCACCAATCGCCCCCCCCATTTCCCAGTGCTGAATCCGCCACTGCAAAAGCAAGACTTTTCAAAATCAAAAATTCAAATAATACCAATAACAAACCAATACACACCAACGGTTATAACTTAAAAGTGTCATTACCGTTTCATTCAAATTTTTATAATAACTGCAAAAAATTATTTAAAAAATATAACATTCAAATTATTCCGTATATAATCAATAAACTAAGCAAATTAGTTGTTCTTGGTAAAGACAAAACCAATAAACTTGAACAAACGAATGTAGTTTATGAATTCTCATGGAAAGACTGTGATGCTCGGTATATAGGTGAGACAAAACGTGCTTTAAATAAACGCATTTCTGAACATCGTAAGAATAAGAATGAAAAGGCAGTTGTATATACACACAAAAATACATATAAACATGAATTCGACTTTGAGTCAGTTAAGATAAAAGACATAGAAAGCGATTATCAAAAAAGAGTTATCTCCGAAATGTTATTCATTAATAGCACACCTAATACAATTAACAAAAAAGAAGATACACTGAATCTTAGCAGAGAATATAAATTTATATTTTACTCGTTACGTAGATAATAATTTATATCTACCACAGTTTTCTCTCTCTCTATTATTGTTTTTGTTTTTGTTTACGGTCGGTGCAACCACACTACTATATAAGCTCTGCGTGTATGTGTGTGTGTGTGTGGGTGTGTGTGTGTGTGTGTGTGTGTGTGTGTGTGTGTGTGTGTGTGTGTGTGTGTGTGTGTGTGTGTGTGTGTGTGTGTGTGTGTATTCACATCTCTTGACGAATCTCTGCGAGATAAACAAGGTAATAATTGTTGCTAACCTTTATTGTAATTTTGATGTATTTTGACGATTCAGTGTAATTTTGATAATTTTCTGATATATCTTTTAAATAAAGCCTGAAGAGGTCGACAAATCCGTCGACGAAACGTCGCAAATATTTAACATCTTGGGAGATTTATTTTCTTCCTCGCTCCCAACGGATCTAGTCAGAATTGACTAAAAACATTATCAACTTAGCCAGGTACTTTTTTTTTTCAATAAATCAGTAAAACAAATCCTTATATTTTTCATTATCCAGCTTATCGAATTATTCACTGCACGTACAATAACATTTGTAACGATATCAAAGTATATTGAAACGTCCTGTGTATAATATGCAAGCGGAGCCAATATAAACATATTAGTTCACTCTGGCGGATATTAAAATTGTGTTATAGAAGTTACAATGCTTGCTAAAAATTAAAATTTGACCGTGCATTTTAAAATAGTCGAGATGTAGGGCACAACGTATTAATTATTCTACCATAAAATTGTTGTTAATTTTCTTTCCACCTTTCGACAGGAAACCCGCGCGTCAGTTAAGGTGGCTCCGTCGAATTAGCGAAGTCAATAAATAAGAAAAAAGAAAAATACCTACTAAAAGTACGAATTTTAACTTTTTTTTTGGCATTTTTCTCAAATAAGGTTACCAGGTGAAATACCGAGACAAAAATTTGCGAAAATTCAATTTTTAACATAGGCTCTTATGGAGAGAAAAGCATTTTTCCTCGTCATTTCATGAAAATCGATAATTTGTTCATAAAACCACCTAGAGAGTATAGCATTTGAGCTACAAAATCTTTTTCTGTGAAGAAAATATCAAGTCACCAGCAAAATTTAAATTTAATTTCATAAAAACCGCAAATCGTGCTTTTTACACCCATATATATCGCATGTATTGTGGTTATTTTTATGTATCATAACATATAAGTCCACATATACAGTACATGATATTGTACTACTATAAATACAAATTTACTGGTCATTTGACAAAAAAAATATTGGTGCCTCCCGGAGCCCCTCATAGGTACGGCCCAGCACGACGGAGCCACCTTAATAAATTATTGTCTAACGTCCACTCGCTGAATTAGAATTATTTCTGCCTCCTCAAATACTCGTACATTACAAATTTGCCTACACCCCTTCCCGCCGAGATTGAATCCCGCACCGTGGCAATATGGCATCCCTCGTTCCTCTCTCGTATGCTACTTCCGTCCGTTTTCTCGCCGATGCTTGGGCGACGCAAAGAAACGAGGATAAAGGGGGAACCGTGCCAAGAGACAAAATGCCACTCATGCAGCCTCCTGCCAACCGGTTATATTCGGGTCCGCTTTGGCAGAGATTGCGCTCGGTGCGCGTCGCCGCTGGCGGCAAAAACTGCCGAGGGTGTATGTGTAACACACGTATAAAGAAAGGGTTGCTCTGTAATAGAGGAAGAACGCGCACGGAGAGCTGGTAATGGAGAGAGGAGCATTATATATATAGCGCGCGATTTATATGCGCTTGCATCATATACCGACGCGTCGCTTTTGCGCTATTTGAAATATCCTTGGGTCGGGTGGTGCGGAGGTGGAGGGTGAATTAAAATCGGATGTATATAGAGAGCGGGAAGGAAGAATATTTACGGGGCTCGCGCGCGGTGATACCGGTTCTTGCGGTAGGGTAGTGCACGAGACCTCGGATCGTTGCGCATATTCGCTAAGTTTTGATGTCGAAGCGTGGAAGTTTTTTTTTCTTACTGGAGCCTCAGGAAACTTCTTTTGGGGATAGAAATGTGTGGCTCAACGAACGATTTTTGCTGCGATCGTAATTTCGTAAGTCTGTCAATTTTGGTTTAATTTTTTTTTTTAAATGCTCTAAAAATCCGTTCTATATAGTTACAGCAATTCTATTTCTATTAATTCATTGGTAGAATCTTACGCGGAAAATAATAAATAGTTAATTCGACTGTTCCGGATACATATTAATTATAAGTACTTGGGATTTTAGAAAATAGAGTTTATGTAATTTCATCAGTGTAGATTGTATACATGTTTGTTTACTCCAAACATGATTAATTTCAAAAACAAGTGAGTACCCTTGCTAGGAAGAAAATAAGTTGTTGATCCAATTACTTACGAATCTTCGCGCAAGCTTTGATGAAAACAGATCGATCACCATTGTGATAAATTGAGTTTTGATTCAAAGTAGACATTTTTCTGTACTTAATTATTATTTTTTATATTCGCGCGTCACGATTTCCGTTTCACACAGCTTATTTAACTTAAAAATGACAATTGTTAATTCTACTTAGAGCGCTATCGGTAGAAATAACATTGAAAAAATGGTAGAATCTTCCTTTTATTAAAGTGGAATCAGTATCCTAATTACAATTATAAAGTTGTTTTTACTAGAAATAAAGTTAATTTTCTTCTTTTTTTTAACTAGCTTAAATTACAATCAAACCTGCATCTATATTTACGTCGAATACTGTATATTACTAATTAAAGTCAAAATAAATTTTGAATATAGACTGAAAAACTACGTAGCTCACTATACCTGGGTATCATTACAGACATCCTTGAACTTTGTACATAAATTTTACACTTGTCCATCACTGACAAATAATATTCATTGTAAAACGTAGGCCTAACATTATTACTGGAAAGACATTACGGTAAAAGTAAGATCGGGTACTGTCATACACTGAGAAAAATGTCATAGTAATATTTACCACATATGTAGCAAAAAATGCTATATAATATAGTAACAGTAGGATATACTCGATTTATGAGAAAGTTTCTTATGTATATATTAATAATTGTTATGTATCTAATAAAATTCACTATAAACACCCTTGAAAAAGTATTATGAAATGTGACAGAAACTAGTATATAATATAGTAAAAATATATTATTTCAGAATTTTTTATAACAAACATTAAATTTTACCATACGCATAGGAATTTTTACTATATAATATAGCACCAGTTGTATCAGGTTAGGCTACGTTGCCTTTGTTTGTATGCAAGAGATCCGAGGACAAGCCATAGAAGAGGAGTGTGCGTGGGTAGTTGCCCGACTGACCGCTAGGTGGTAGATGCTTCGTGCACCCTACGAATTTAGTACTCTCGCAAATGAATAACTAAGACTTCGGTTAATATATCTGTGGCTTCCCGGAATAACGACCTACCTAACCCACTTGTACGTGTTTTCGAGAAATCGACGCTTTAAAATTTCTGTCATGACACTTCATATGTAAGATCGAAATGCGCGAGGTGAGTCATAACAATGTAGACATTTACAAAGGTATCGAATATCTTTCGAACCCCACTATCAGCTGCTAGAATACATTTTTATTTTTTGTATAAACAAACAAAACAATGCAGTTAAGTCGTTATTCCGGTAACTGTGCAGTTAAGTGGTTTAGGGAAATTGTTCAAATAAGATAAATAACATAGTTATTTCTACACTTAAAACATAGAATACGAATTCTTTTTTAAATATTCATTCGCACGCATGTGCCTTCCAACGGAATATGCGTGAAGTCAACGGAATTCGGTAAACCAAATACCGAACGTTACTCGGTTACTGTTTATGCACACTCGCCCCATCGCCCGGCAATCAAAGCTGTTGTGTTACCTTCTATTATCTATTACCTTTGATCTTTGTTGCTATAAAAATAGGTATGTCATAATCTGTTTATTGCGTAGTATTAACTTCAAAACGGTGCTTTTAATTAAATATAAATATTCAGTTAAGTGGTTTTTCCGGGCACAGGTGCAGTTAAGTGGTTATGCACTTAGCTGATATTTGCTCTTTGAACGCGTTTCAGATTTCCGGACCAAGTCTATATGAAAAAGGGTAATTAGAAGGTATAAATTCCGGTGCTAACTCAATTTTGACCCCCAAGTGGGTTAGGTTGTTATTCCTGGAAGCCACAGATATAAGGCCGCATAACGATAATGTACTAAGGCGCGTGGGTCAGTGGTCGCTCACTTTAGAGTCCTGTAAGGCCGAGAGGCCTTATCTTCTCTGCACATGAACTCTACCGGAAAATTAGATGATAATGCGAAATTTCCAGATTCCGTCCGGTGAGCGAGCACGAGAGTTTCTTTTTTTTTCTTTTATTTTTTTTTCATACTGCCTTGCTGGATGATGTAGTTGGCTTTATGAGCTGCATTCGTTTGAAGTAAACTTTACACAGTTTCTCGGTATTACGGAAGAGGTGCAAGTTACTGGTACGAGAGCAAGGTAAAGAGAAAATTCAAATTTAAATTTTTCACATTTTCTCCCTTCAATTTAATCAGTATCTTTATTATAAGAGTAAAGTAACCGCGCAACTCGCTGTTTTGCAGTGTATGAAAAAATACATTTTCAGAATTTTCCGGATGTTTGAATACGATTTAAGGTGATGTTATATACCGACATAATTTTAAAAAGAGTACATCTCATGAAAATACCAATAGAATCATCCACAAAAAAGCCTGAGAGACGTGTTTTTCCAAAAAAATCATCAGAGTTTATTTAATTAAATAAAAACCGGACTGTTGATAAGTAGGAATCTGCAATTGACCTATTTTTAAAACGAGCACAGCTAACGAAAATACTAATAGAATCGCTCAAAAAAATTTCTGAATATAGTGTTTACGTGTCCGGAGCGCCTGACAGTCGTTTTTTTCCAAATCAACGTTTGAATGTTGATTTAAAAAATATTGAAATCAGGGTATCACATCACCTTAACGAAGTAAATAGAGGTCAATGTATTCCATCATATAATAATATAGCATAATCAATGATTTGAAGCGATCGTAAAACATTGCACCGCTACAATCATTGCATAAATAACTGCCAGAGGGGCCACAACTTATGGCGCGTGGGTCAGTGGTCGCTCACTTTACAGTCCCGTGAGCAAAAACCATGCCATGTGTGTGTGTGTGTATGCATGTGTGTGTGTGTGTATGCATGTGTGTGTGTGTGAAAAGCGAATAATTTATTTAACATAAATAAGGTAAAGGTACCACCTAGGAACGCTTTTTGGGTATGGTTTTTGAATACCATGAAATATTAAATTATTATCGGTAATGATATGCAAAATTAATACAAATTGATGGGCTAATATTTTAGGATAAATTATTAACCCATTAACGCCTGAAATAACAAATTTTCGTGCGCAAGTTCAAGCGTACAATTCAAATAGAAAAACAGTGTCATTTTTTCTCAAAATCATATATAGGGTGCTCTTTCAGAGTCTGGCATTGGCTTTGCATAAAAACTTCAAAAACCTTATTATTTTTTGGGTTTTTTCAATAAATCATGATTTTTTACGTCAATTTTTTTTTTAAACTCAATTATTTTGTGCTAGCCGATTTTAAATTACCATATAATCAATAGGAATCGTGTTATTGGTGCCTAAACTTAACGAAACCACGTTTCTTTAATCCATAAATGAGTTTTTTGAATTCCAGGATACTTAGGAGTAGCAAGCCAATCAACATTTTTTACTTTTCTAAACTCTTCTACGTCAACGTCTTGTAAATGTATTATTTTAATTGTATCTGTATATTTTTGAACGTGCTCTACAAAATCATTAGCATTTTGAATGGATTTTTCATGGGACTCTCGAAGATTATGCGAAGTAGCATAATGCTTTATAAATCCACTCACACCATCTACAGCTCCTTTGCCATGTTCAGTAGCAGAGAACAACCATTTTATATCAAATGGTGCTCGTTTTAATTCGTATAATTGAAAGCCAATTTTAAAGTGGCTATAGCGGCGCCTTCTGATACAATGGTAATTTTTGTTATTGAATGACAACAATTGTCTTTCAGGTAGGTTATAATGTTTGCTACTGCGAGCAAAGCATACGCTGAATCATGTTTTCAGTCATTGCTTATGACTGTGTAACTTCGTGTCGAATCCCCTTGAAAAGACACTAATGAAAATAGAAATTTGATCATTAACTCAATGATTTGAACGTATACTTTGCTATCAGTAGAAAACATTATAACCTACTTGAAAGACAATTGTTGTCATTCAATAACAAAAATTACCATTGTATCAGACGGTGCCACTATAGCCACTTTAAAAATCGCTTTCAGTTATACGAATTAAAACGAGCACCGTTTGATATAAAATGGTTGTTCTCTGCTACTGGGCACGGCAAAGGAGCTGTAGATGGTGTCGGTGGACTTATAAAGCATTATGCTACTTCGCATAATCTTCGAGATCCCCATGAAAAATCCATTCAAAATGCTAATGATTTTGTAAAGCACGTTCAAAAATATACAGATGCAATTAAAATAATACATTTACAAGACGTTGACGTAGAAGAGTTTAGAAAAGTAAAAAATGTTGATTGGCTTGCTACTCCTAAGTATCCTGGAATTCAAAAAACTCATTTATGGATTAAAGAAACGTGTAATGATAAAGTACATTGTTTAACAGCAAAGACCGCTGATTGTCCCCTTACTGAAGTAAAAACAATGAAGCAGAAAAAGAAAGGTAGATATAAAAATAAAAAATCTAAAAGACAAAAATAAAAAATACCACAGATACTATGTGTACTTGTATATTGCTTACGCACAAAGATAAAAACCTTTATATTGACTGTTATACCATTGACTATATGTAAGGGTTAAGCGTGAAAAATTTCTTTGTGTATTATCTCATTAATGATCGCTATTCCTGGGCACGGGTCGGGAATTTCACAAATACGTCTAGATAGGTATTTAGGTCCTCTATCAGGACAAAAAAAAAATTGAGCAAAAAAAAATAGTGTTTTTGAGAAAAATGCACTTTTCTAAAAAGTGCATTTTTCAGTAAAAAGTACATAACTCGTGCATTTTTTATTTTTTTTTAAATAACATAAAGAACGTGAAAGAGGGTTCAAACCTTAGTGAAATTATGTGTTACACCCTAAAAAGCTTAAAAAACTGGTGAAGCAGTAGCGGTTTGAAAATTACATTGAAAAATTTTTTTTCTAAGTAAGGTTTTTCTCGGAATTTTTTGCCATTGCTGAACGCATGAAATTTTGATGCAACAAAAAAATAAAAATATACGGGTCAAATAATTTTTGGAGAAGAACATGAATACTTTAATTCCAAAATAATCGGTGACATAGGCATACGCGGTCCACCTGATTTGAAATGGGTTCGGCCACGTGTGAATTTTTTCAGAGCTGTTCGAGATATTTTTTATTTTTTCAAAAAGTGACCATTTTTTGAGAAATGCAAAATGTCCAGAAAAATTCTGAAAAAATTCATACGTATTCTTTGGTTAATTTTAAGCATTTTTTGTTCTATAAATTTTATTTTATAAAGTTGATCCTTTTCGAGAAAAAAATTCTCAAAGGTTTTTACATCACTGCTTTTTTTGCAAAAATGGCCATTTTTGCGAAAAAACAATAATGTAAAAACTTTGAGAATTTTTTTCTCGAAAAGGATCAACTTTAAAAAATTTTATACAACAAAAAATGCTTTAAATTAGCCAAAAAATACGTGTCAATTTTTTCAGAATTTTACACATTTGACGAAGTGTTCCTAGGTGGTACCTTTACCTTATATGTATAGTTTTCTAAGTTATAGATTTATTGGGTTAGGAAGGAAAATATACAAAACGGCGCGAACGTGTTCTAAAAAAAACACAATGTTCAAACTATAAATTAAAATAAATACAGTTGTAAATTCGGAGAATCAAGTCTCCATACCCAGAAACCAATACACATAGTCTTTTTTTTCATTTCAATAAATTGAATTTATTTATGAATATAATAAAATTTATTATTTTATGTAACAAAATTTACTATTTTATATAACAAAATTTGCTACTTTATACAGTAAAATTTAAATTAAAAAATGTTGCTATATAGAATAGTAATATTTGTTAGATACATAGTAAATTTTACTATGACTTTTTTTTCCGTGTCCTCTATTTCAATATATTACAAGCTACATTAGAAATTTCATATTTTAACTATGATGACGTATTTTTTATCGATATAAAATTATCACGCGTTAAAGACAAATGTGCATTTGTGTATTTTTCATGATAATATCTTTCTCTGTTTTATACCTTTATATAAGCGAAATTAATTAAATATACGACAAAAACAACAAACAGTTTGGAAATTCCAAACATTTCGAATTCTAATAAAATCCATCCAATATTTCTCAAACATGCGATAAAGATGTAAACGCAACATCCATGCGGATCTCGTCGGATCTATTCAAAAGGAAAGCGGATGGAAGATAGTGGAGTGGGGGGGGGCAGAAAACAAACGCGAAAATCAAGACTGCAGCGCGCGCGCAGGACAACGGCAAACAAAAACAGAATTCATCAGATATCACCGGTAACGTGGGCTGAGCGCGCGAGCGAAACGGCGGCGGGCGGATGGGAGGGTATAGCATAGAAAGGAAGCCAAGAGAGAGATAGAAAAAGATAAAGCGAGCGAGCAAGCCATCGCATCCAGATGCCCCGGGCTCGAGCGAGTAAATAGGGTGTGAGAGAGTGTCTTTCTCTCTTTCTCTCGTCCCGTCGCAGAATCGCAATAAGCCCTCGTGAATTGCATCCGAGTGGCTGGGCGAACGCGCTAGCAGGCTCTCCACGATTGGCTGCTCTTGAGGAGAAAGAAAGAGAGAGAGGGAGGGGGCAGCATCGTAAACGCGTTTCGATGATTCGACACGGATAAAAGGCTCTCCTGCGAGCATCGCGCGACGACTCTTATTCCCGTTTTTTTTCTACTTTTTTTACACCTTCGCACGCAGCCGCGCTCGTATAAGAAGTTTTATCGACGGGTGGTGAGGGACGTGCGTCACGGAGGATAATCGTTAAAGGACGCGTATTTGAACGCGCGAAGAGCTCGTATAATAATGATTTTGCTTTCGGCGTGGTTTTGCCCTTACGACCGTGGGACGATTGATAATAAGCGTATAACGATTATCGATCGTGTGTCGTGCGGTATTCCGCGGGAACTATAAAACTTGCTCAATATGTGTATACATATGCGTATATATAGATGCATATGATCGATCAGTGCATAGGTATATAGATGAACGTGTATATGTGTGTGTGCGCGCGCGTGTGTGTGTGTGTATTTAAGTAAAACCGTTTTCCCGGAACTAGAAATGAAATTGGTTGTTGTGACTGCAGATTTTTGTATGTCCTCTCGTATATATACGCAACGGTCTGAGCACTAAATCGCAATATTCTGTGCAAAAAGTCTCGAAAATAGAGCGAATTTTGTTAGTGGAGCAGAGCCGTCCAAATAAAGATAGTATACGTCGCTATATGTAAAACACGCACAAATAAACGAAAATATGGTAAACTTGCAATATATCGCACGCGTGATCCGTGTTTTCGGGGAAAATGAGAAAAGCATATAGATTATCCGACGTACCATCCGCTCTAGTAGAAGAATCAAACGCAGCAACACACCTTGATTTCGCTGTATATACATACATATCCGCATACTTTTCAGCTCAATCAATAATACCGTCGCGACGATAAATCGCGCGTGAAATTCGATTACGGGCCGCGCGCGCGCGCGCCGTCGACATGTGCAACATACGCGAGCGCGCACGCGCATCAGCTCAATTAAATCGCTGCTCTCTGCCATAAATAATCGACGACTTCCCTTCTCTCCACGACAATTGGCTGGCTGCTGTAATCACAGTTCATTATCGTTGACAACGCGCGCGTGGCCGATCGATCAATTTCTCCGCTCGCCGTAAATTTTCTCCCTTTAGAGAGAGAGAGAGAGAGGGTACACGCGAATGGAGTCCGCCCTCAATTTGAATAAATTTACGAGATTCGTTATCACGAGCACCGCCCCTGGAATTAATCGGAATTAATTATCTGCTCGGCGCGGGCGGCCCTCGCGCGCAAGAAGCTCTCCCGCCTTTAGTCTTCATTTCCGGGAGATCGACTCTCTCTCTTCCAGCTAGTCCTTCATTATTTATCTCGCTCCTGTTCTTGCGAGCGAGCGAGCTCACCTCTTTGACGCGGCATATAGCGCTCTCTCTCTCTCTCGCTCCTTCTCTGCCGAGAGGCCTTATCTTCTTCGCACATTAACTCTACCGGAAAATTAGATGATAATGCGAAATTTTCAGATTCCGTCCGGTGAGCGAGCACGAGAGTTTCGTTTTTTTTTTTCTTTTTTTTCATATTGCCTTGCTGGATGATGTAGTTGGCTTTATGAGCTGTATTCGTTTGAAGTAAAGTTTGCACTGTTTCTCGGTATTACGGAGGAGGTGCAAGTTACTGGTAAGAGAGCAAAGTAAAGGGAAAATTCAAATTTAAGTTTTTCATATTTTCTCCCTTCAATTTAATCAGTGTCTTGTTTATAAGAGTAAAGTAACGGCGCAACTCGCTGTTTCATTTTCAGTGTATGAAAAAATACATTTTCAGAATTTTCCGGATGTTTGGATACGATTTAACGAAGTAAATATAAAGGTCAATATATTCCATCATATAATTATATAGCATAATCAACAATTCGAAGTGACCGTAAAACATTGCACGGCTACAATCATTACATAAATAACTGGCAGAGGGGCCGCAACTTTTGAATAAGCCAAGCCATTATATCGTCACCAATTATATACTGCCCTCTACTGCAAATCTCGAATCACGTATACACCATTACGTAATGAGCGATAATTTAATTTTCCCATGAAAATCTTCAATTCGCCTGCATGGCCGCTCATTAAAAGCTCATACTCGTCCATCAACAATTACACGAGGAACAAACTCGCGCCTACTTTCTGAACTTCCATCTCTCCGTCGCCTCTCCAAGAACTTTAAAGTACCATTAAGAGGGCAAAATTTCCATTTGCGAACTCTATACGTCTATCTCCTCGACTACAATTCAATTACAATCGCTTATACATATAACCCGTGCGATCGCGCGCTCATCCGAAAATTCGCGCGCCTCAAATCTATAAAATAAATTTACGCCCGGTAATTCGCTGCTGCTACTGCCACGGCGACCATTACTTCCTAATGAATAATCCATGAATGTACGGCGGCGGCTCCGCTGAGGGAGAATACCTCGCGCGATACTATACACAGAGACGCGCGCGCGCGCGCGCCCAAATCTCATTTGCCCGCAACAAGTAGGCGGTCGTTCTTTATTATACGAGCGGAGCAGGAGGCGCGAGTGCTGCTAGTGGGCACTTTTCAATTATACGACGGTATACTTTCGTTATTGCTGATAATGCGAGGAAAAGAGAGCGAGGGAGGGAGGGAGGGTGAGATATATAGCTCTGCGCGCAATTCGCAGGTCAGCCGCGGGTTAAAGTTGCAAGCTTGCAGCGTGAACGGAATTGTTTTGCCACTGCGGTTGAGAGGCCGAGAGGGGGAAGTTTAATTGTTAGTTAGAGTGGCGCTGAAGGAAAGTTACGTTAGAGAGTTTCGGCTGTGCAAGGATAAGTAATTGATCAGTATTCTCTCTCTCTCCTCTCTCTCTCTGGCTCTCTCTGTCAATAATATAGGCGATTCTCTACTATAAGGTAACTCGAGGTATTTCGACCATAGATCTAATTCGGCCACTCACAAACATTTCCTCGGTCTCAATTTATGGGAAAGCTTAAAAAATATGAAAAATGTGACTTTTTGACTTATTTCAAAACTTTGCGAATCATTTTTACTTGTTTACAAGAGAATTAGTCCGAAAAAGTGACCGTATTAGCTATCCACCTTAAGTACACAGTAGTCTTTTTTTTAACTCTTAGCAAGACTAATTTCACTTTTGAAGTGTCCGGAATTTTTTTTTCTTGTCTATATACATTTTTATCGATTTTTTCCTTGAAAAAAAAAGTGAAAAAACTTTTTGGGCTTAATTGGCCCATTTAACAAAACATGACGTAGCATAGTCAAACCGCTCTTTCTAAAATTTGGCTTTGTACGAAGTCAATATCACTCCTAGGGCATCCTCGATTTCTTTCTTCGTCAAAAGATGTACCATGTTTCGATATCTTTTTAACAGTTTTT
Organism: Torymus aiolomorphi; assembly: GCA_036365515.1. NCBI lineage: Eukaryota > Metazoa > Arthropoda > Insecta > Hymenoptera > Torymidae > Torymus > Torymus aiolomorphi. The sequence continues at coordinate 21,612,765 of CM070876.1, forward strand.
TTTCTAAACGTTCTTGCAGAAGCATAAAAAAAAAATTCGCTCAAGGTTGTCGAATTACCTCGACTTCTATGTATAATCATTGGATGAATCAAAGTACACGATGATGAAGGAATATGTGTCAACGCACAAGGTACAATTACGTTAAAACTATATAATACCCTTAAAAAGCCACCTCATACGCCATTCGTTGTAATTATACCGAGAGGTTCTCCAATAATCCCTCCGACAATTATAAGATTAAGCGCTCAACCGTGCATAAGTCAGCATATCATCGGCACCGCGCTTATAATAAATTCCACAGCTCTGCAGCCTTCTCCCGCGTGTGCGGGAGGTCTGCACTCAACGCGCAAAGTACACATCCGTCATCCTCGCAAAAGGGTCCGCGCGAGCGACAAAATCCATATACATATATAGGGGTGGCTGAGAAAAAGCCCGAACGCGCGAGAAAAGAGGGCTGACGACGGCAAAGGAGACAACTCGACTCGACGTGTACGATGTATAAGCGGGCACATTAATAAGCGTCGCCGTCGGCGTCAGTGCTTTTCTCGGAAACTTTTCTACCTCCCTCCCTCAAAGCTCTCAGAAATCATAAAGATGGCGCCGAAGAAGCGGCAAGCGCGTATATATAGAGCACGCACACCTGCTCCCCCCCGCAGGTTTTTGTACTTCGCGCGCGCGCCACCCCCCCAACGAAATTGCCGACGAGCGAGCTTACACGCACGCCGTTGCACTGTGTTGGGAGCGAGGGAATAAATCAGGCGTACCTCCGACTACGGCGATCTCCTCGCGCTTGCTTTCTACTTTATCTCTCTCGCTTCACGTTTTTCTCCCTCTTTCTCTTTTAGAGAGAGGCCTTAATGGCGGCGGCGAGAGGCAGCTGCAGGAGCGCGCGCAAGTGTTATAAAACTGGCGGCCGGCGCTTTTCCAACGCGTTCCCGCTTTTCTTTTCTGGGTTTCGAGCTTGTCCCCTCTCTCTTCCCTTCTCTCTTGGCTCGCCTTCATTTTTTTGTTTCTTCTTGCATTCTGGAAAAGAGGGGAGGTTTCCCCTCGCTCCTACGCCCTTCCTCGTTATTGCCTTTCGCAGAGAGGTTTATTGAGGTTGAAAGGTTTTGGCAAAGAGTATGGAGAGGAGTGTAGCGGAGCGCCTGATGGATGTGCTCGGCGGTGTAATCGGGTTGAGCTTTTTACACAGAAATTTCTGCGTGTGTGTGTACATATATTTGGAGAAAATAGTACGGGGCGGCGAAATAGAATGGATTTATGATCGCGACGACTGGGTGGACTGTTTGTGATGCGTATGGTTGTCGTGGTTGACATGCGGAATACAAAGGCGACATATAATATGTATAGAACAGTCAAATGGAAAAGACAATAATTGGCTGGCCAAATGTAACGTAACGACGCATAAAACAGTATATGAATGCAAGTAGATGAACGGTATTGACAATACACGAGGCAAGTAAACAAAAGTTATACATCGCAGTGTATAATCGCAGACGAAGGTAATAAAATCGTAATGTAACCGGGCGTGTATAAGTGAAATGAAATCATAGTGTAAACAACGTGAGAAAAGGCATTTAGAACACAAGTCGCATGAATGAATAACTAAAAACAAAGTTTAACGGAACTCCCGGTATAAAAGATGTTTAAACAGGAGGTTTTCAAAAGTACGGGAGAAAAACTGGGGGGGGGAGAAGAGAGAGAGAGAGAGAGAGAGAGAGAGAGAGAGAGAGAGAGAGAGAGAGAGAGAGAGAGAGAGAGAGAGAGAGAGAGAGAGAGAGAGAGAGAGAGAGAGAGAGAGAGAGAGAGAGAGACGGTTGGAATGCGCTGGCCCGCTTTGGATAACCTTGAATACATAAAGAGGAATGAATAAAGTAATGTACCAGGGTTGCTGACTAGTCGCGCCATACTCGGCTTTTACTACTTGACGAATGAATCGCGTAGCTTTTCGGTACACGCGACGATTAATTCTGAAGATTCTTTGGGGATGAGGGTATGCATATAGAATTTTATGCTTATTGAACTTGTACAGAAAAATAAAAAAGATAATGTTACCATTTTATATCTGCAGAATGGAAAGGTTTATGAAAAGACAAATTACACTTAGAAAGAATCTTATTTTATAATCAAACTAACATAATACTAATTGTAAGAATGTCGTTTCTGCTGCTTTCAATAAAGTTAGAAGAAAATTTTCAATTTTATTTCTCTTTTTCCTTGTACTAGATTCGGCAAGTTTGATGTAATTGCTAAAACAACTTGGAAAAAGGAGTTTTCGCTTCTTTTTAAAAAGTTGAACCTGTACATATAGAATTTTTTAAATTAAAATATATATTATTTAGAAAAAAATTGCTTCAAATAATTTTTGGAAGTAGTATATCTGAGTGAATTTTCAAATAAAAATTACCAAGGGAGTATTGAAGAGAGTTCACACTACCAAATACTTATTACGGTTGATTGCCATATAATGAAATTGAAGGATTAAATACACAGCAAAATTAAGAGAACTAAATACTTAATTTATGTACTACAAATGTTGACTAAATTAGTTAAATCGCGAACATTGTGGGTACAATTATCCCGGGGCTCAGCTAATAAAATAGCTATCACAATGCTAATACAGATACTTAATAAAATTATCAACATTTTAACCCTTTAACTGTCACATTTTTCCTAGTAATAATATCAAACAGTTCTCATCACATCCATATGTTTTCGGGGTCGCTGATTTCAAATCTGAAGTCGAAATTCAAAAATTCAAAATGGCGGATATATGTTTTAAAATTCGTCGATTTTTCACAAAATGTAGTATATAGGGGTTTTCGGAGTTGCTGACAAGGAAAAAAATAAAAATAAAATTTTATACAATTATCATATATAATAGAGGAATATATCACTGTTTAGTCTGAAAATCGCATTTTTGCACTATATTTTGTTATTAAGGGGATGTGAGTACCGACGTTATTTTTCAAACGAGCACCACTCACGCAAATATCAATAGAATTATCCAGAAAAAAAATCTACATATAGTGTTTGCGTGTACGGAGCGCTTGACAGACGTCTTTTTCCAAAAAAATGATGAGAGTTTATTGAATTAAATAAAAACCGTACTGTCGGTAAGTAGGAATCTACAATTGACCTACTTTTCAAACGAGCATAACTCACGCAAATATCAATAGAATTATCCAGAAAAAAATCTGCATATAGTGTTTGCGTGTACGGAACGCTTGACAGCCGTCTTTTTCCAAATAAATGTTTGAATCTTGATTTAAAAAAATATTGAAATTAGCGTTGCACATCCCCTTAAAAAAAAAAAAAAATAATACCCTAACGAAAATAAACTACAAGCACAACCACTGCCAAAACTACAGGTGTAACTACTGGCAGAACTACTGGCAAAACTATTGACCGACTATTCCCTGTCAGTAAATTATTATTTCTGTCCCTGGTAGAACTGTTAAGCATAATATGGCCATAATATGCTGTATTTTATGACGGATGACCATTTTATGCCGCTTATTATGCTCATAAATCCTGTCACCTGGCGACATAATTATGACCACAATTATGCTGATAATTATGACCATAATTATGTTGCAGGGATAACGAGATTAGAGGGACTATAGTAAATAATTATGACCATAATTATGGGCATAATTATGCTGAAGGAGCAGGGGAGATATAGGGCTGCCCGTAAATGAAAATGTCCGAACATTAGAAAGAGAGAGAAGGACGTATAGCTATCTCTCTCGTCACACAACCTGACGCTCACTTTCTGCGCGTACTGCGCACGCGCGAGTATAAGAGAGAGCTACGTCCCGCGATCTTCTCTCTCTATCTCTGCGACGGCCGGAGGCCTGACTTCCCTTATTATACTCTATCTATAATACCTCTGTGACTGTGATACGAATAGCTGTAATATAACGAACTACTTACCAGAGCGGAGACTGTGTGTGTGTGTGTGTGTGTGTGTGTGTGTGTGTGTGTGTGTGTGTGTGTGTGTGTGTGTGTGTGTGTGTGTGTGTGTGTGTGTGTGTGTGTGTGAGAGAGAGAGAGAACACTGGGAGAAAAACACAGCCCAGAAGGTTCGAAATTAAGGTTAGAATTGCCGAAGCGCTCGGTATAAACAGCCTGAGCTACGAGCGCGACGGAGGTCACGTGACCTTTGTATACGTTTGTCGATCATTCAGCATCTTATTCACCATAATTATGGTCATAATTATGACGAATTCCCCTGTATTAATTATGATTAATTGTCTAGTCAGAATTATGACCATCGGCCATTTCTTATGCTGAATATTCTTGCAGGGGTGCTTTGTTTTTCGATAATTGGACGAAAATTCCACCTTCGCAATGTTACAATTACTTAAGAACCCTGTCAAAAAACTTTCTTCACAAACAGATTATAAATTAAATAACTGCTTTCTAGTCGCACCTCCCCGCGAAATCGGTTAGCGACCAATTGCGCACAAGCACATTCCAAACGACAATTTCATCAGCTGGTCGCGCTGGGCAATTAGCTGGCCTCTCTTCCTTCACGCGCACGCACCACCTATATATATAGGTACAGTCACCTCGGTGGCGAGCAATGCAATAATAACCGCGCGATCGGCAAGCTCGGCGAAATTGATTAAACACGCGACTGTACGTCAAAGCGACGGCCATTATCAAAGACCCTTGATGCGCGTACATGTCTCTCGAAAAAAGGGCACTCGCGACGATTACGATACCTGGAATTTCTCTCTTTCTCGTTCAATCGATCAGTACGAAACGAGCGAACAAGATAAAAAATACGAAGCATGAAAATGTACGCTCGCTCACAGACAAGTGGCGCTGTAATTAATTTCGTTGGCAAGTGTTTGAAGTCGCGGGGAGCGTCGCTTTGGGATACGCACGTAACGCGGGTATTTTTTTTTCTTTTTTTATTTTCGCAGGAAAAAGACACGCTACTGCGAAAAGTGCTGCTCTACGGTCGCGAATATGCATGCAATATTATACGAACGATCGATCGCGCGTAAAACGCTATGCACTTTATATTAGGACAGAATTGAATCGAACCCGCTCGCTATGCACACGTTTATTTTTACAGATCGAATTTATTATCCGAAGCTTCCATATTACAGTGAAAAAGTTATACTCTG